>JANAVB010010998.1:2549873-2658448 GCA_029216955.1 Iris pallida | reverse complement strand
TATCTCGTGGTACAACTGTGTCAAGGTTTATGATATACACTACAGATGGTGGTCCCTTAACTCTAGGTCCATATGCAAACAAAGGGGAATAAATAAAACAAAACTAATATCACTGAACATGTAGGAAATCAGAAACTGTAATAATGATACAGCTAGAAGAACTGGAAATAAATTAACAATGATATGCAATAACTAAAGAAATACAGACTGAATATAAACAGTATAAATAGCAAGGTATCTTGCCTGGTGAGTCGCCTGGTATGGTGCGATGATCCGACAAGTCTTGTTTTGTCTAATAGCCATGATCGATATGTAGAGGTCCTAAATCGCGAGAAAATAGGACTGTATGGTTAGACACGATCAATAATCATACTCGAGGAAAAAATTTATGGAAATAATTACATATATTTTTAGAAAATATTTCATAATATACTTGAGAAATAATTCTACTTAAATACTTGAAAAAAATATATATAATATTTGGAAAAAATATTTTTTTTACTAGTCTAGATAAATACTTAAAAATAACAAATCATTTTTTAGGGGGAAAAAAACTCTAGGTGGTCAAAATAGAATTTCTAGGTAGAAAAATAATTTAGATGCATATTTAATATATATATATATATATATATATATTTATAGAAAATATTATAATTTGGAAAACTAGATTAGTAACGATAATTTTGATAAATACTTGGATGTCAAGGAAAATAATTTTAGGTCAAAAATAAACTACTAAAATTATTTAGGACGAAAACTCTACCTTGACAAAATAATTTTTTTTCCTTTGAAATTATCCTTGAAAATAGCTAAAATTAATATTCTATAAATCCAAAATAATAATATTAACAATAATAATAACAATAACCACAGTAATATAATATATTATTACCATTAATAACCCTACTGTTATACTACAGTACTCTTATATTAATAATAGAATAATAATAATAATAAATAAACAAAACAAAACAAAATAATAAATAATAAAATCAATGCAGCTGGTTTTTTTTTAACTCTTCTCTCGAAAGAGTCCACATAAGAAAACATAAAGGGAAAAAGTAAAAGAAAGGAGAGAGGATATCTCACACGGCGGCCATGGGGTCGCCGGCGGGCAAGGGTTGCACGGACTCGGGAAGGAGTCATGGCTCTATGTGGCGTCGGGTGGAGGCGTGCTCACGGGGACAGCGGCGACGCTAACCCTAGGAGTTCTCCGGCGCGGGGCTTCCAAGTGTGGCCAGGACGCTGTGCCGAGAGAGGCGGCGGAGGCCATGGGCTGTCGAGGTGTTCGGTGCCCGAAGAGCTCAACAGGAGTGCGAGATCCGGTTAGGGCGGAGGAAGAGACAGGGACATCGGAGCGGATCTTGCGGCGGCACGACCGGTTCTGGAGGGAAAGCGGGTAGTGGCCGCATGGGGCTTCAATGGAGGCAGCTCGTCGGTCGCATCGAGGTAAGGGTTTTGGGGGTTTCCTCTTTTTTTTTATTTGGTTGTGGTAGTTTTGGTTGTCGGGTGGACAGGAGGAACGACGGGGTTGGCCAAAAGTATTGCCCGGAGTGGCGGTATTGGGGACCACGAGTCTGCGGTGACGTTGGTCTGAGACGCTGGAGGAGAGGTGGCGTAGGCGTCTGTGAGGGTTGCTAACCGGTGTGGTTGCCGTCATCGGTCTGCGAGGGTTCTTTGTGGGTGGTTATTGCTGGGGGGGCGTGGCGAATGTGATGGTGGCTGTGTGGAGTTTTGGTCAAGAGGGCGAGTAGTCAGATGCTGGAAGAGGAGGTCAGGAAGGAGCGGTGACGGGCATGGTGGTGGTGGCAATGGATTTGGAGTTGGGGTGCTGACCGACCTGGTGGTGACGTGGTTGTGTCGAACGACTGATGATGGTGGTGCGGAGTTATAACGGTGGATGTGATGACGACAATGGCTATTGGTGGTTACATGGGTAGCGGTTTGGATTTGGGTTGTGTCGGAAATGTTTCGACCCGGAGAGAAACAATGTATTGTTCAAATAGAAATATAATGGAAAGAAAGGACGACACGGACACGATGCACGATGTGTGGAGAATTTGGAGTTGTGAACCTTTGGAAAAAGAGAGAAAGGAGTATCTCCTTATATAGGAGGTGGTGCTCCTAGTTGGACATGGCTTTGGGACGATTTAAATTTCCCATTCGATAATGTCATATTTAATCCAATTTGATTTAAAGTAACTCAATCAAATCCAAATCCCATATAGATGAATTCTATCTTTAATTTAAAATCCAATTAAAATAAATCTTTTTCCAATTATCTTAATTAATTAAATACAAATTTAAAATATCTTTTTCCAAATGATAAAATATTAGTATTAATAAATTTTGAAAATACCATTATATACATGCATTAAATACATTCACCTCGTATGCAAAATAATTTTTATGTAAAAGCATCATTTTCGAAATCGTCGGTTATATTTGTATAATAAAAATAGCCCTATATATTAATTAAATTAATACAGTTTACAAATCTCGACGCTACGCTTTTTACCACTTTAAGCATGTAAAAATAAATAAATAAATAAATAAAATATTTACCACATGAGATTTTTAACCTATACTTCTCCTATATAAATAAAATTCATAATAAAATATTTTATAAAAATATGTACCTCGCACATATTCGCACTCGACGAGCAAATACGAAAAATACAAATTTGCACGCGACATACAAGTATAAAAATCAATACCAAATTAATTTAAAAAAAATTGTTGTAAAATTTAGGGGGGTTACAATATTCCTCTGCTTCATGTCATGGTTACTTTCTAGTTTTACGTACACGTAAATTATTACTCTTTTCTTGCTCTATTTTTCTTATCCTGTTCATGTCTAGTGATTGTATTGTTTTGCCTATGCCATGATCTTCTGACCTGTTTGACTTGGACTTGACCTTGAGTTGATTCGACTACCTGTACTTGATTGACTTGACATGATCGTGATCGTTTGATTTGACCCTGACCTGTTATTAGACGTTGACTATACCTGACCACCTCATTCGTGAGCTCCCATCGAGTGCGAATGAGCCTTACTATAGTTAGGGATTCCCCATCGGCTACTGACTATAGGACTGTGAGCTCTCATCGGGCTGCGGATACCCCGACTTACTTATAGTCACGCTTGATAGCACTATCCTTGACGGCATGACACTTACACTTATTCCTTAGTCTCATATTGTTTCCTTGTACCATTTCCTATTTCCTTGCATGTTATTTACTGTACAGTAGGCATTTGTATTATGTGTCTTGCTAGTCCCCTGAGGACATGGGGATCTCTCCAGGTATTAGATGAAGTTATCAAGGTTTAGTGCATTGATGGATGACGGTTGCTACACCAAGACTTCAGGTATATCTAGTTGTTGTTATTTTCGTCATCTTCCTTATTTAATTTTGTCCTATATATATTTGATTCTCGCTGTTATTAGCGTAGTCTTTTACAAGCTTACGTTTTCTTCTAGCTTGTTCATGATAAATGTGTTATTGGGGTTCCACTCTAATTTATCAATCCTAGAATCAATGTATTATGGTCTGATCAGTTTATTGCATTTGATTCGTTATTGTTATTGTCATTTAGTGGATTGAGATTTAGCCGATTTTAGACCCAATATAGACAGCTTATACGTATTCGAACTGGACTGGAGTCCTCTCGATACGTAGCTGACATGTATACGTATCCTAGTACTACGTATTTTGGGACTGGAACGTTACAAGATTCCTACAGGGTCAATCCCTATGGGCTGATTGGATGCGAAACAGATATCCTAGCCTAAAAACATCAACTTCTGGGAACAACAAATCGACCCTAACTTTCCGTCGCCTACAAGAAAATTTTGCACTCTAGACATCAGTTAAAGCAGGCAATATCCAGAGTCATTCACTCAGGTGAGAACACGGGTTTATGGAACGATCCATGGTTAAACCATAGTAGCATCAAGGACAGGCTTGGAAACTCTGTGTGCAGTCCTCATGAATCCCAAGACAAATTAAGTGAGACCACCTCCCAGGGAATGTGGAACTTTAGCACCTCTGGTATTCCCCGTTTCCTTCAAAATGAAATTCAGCAGGTTACTATTGCAGCTGACCAAGTTGATGAATATTGGAGATGGGACAATACGAACGAACGACACTTTCAAAGTAGGAGCAGTCTACGACAAGGTCAGGTCCCCTTCACAACCCGAAGCATGGCACCCCTACATATGGTACAAAGGATCATCGAGCAAAACTCAAAATTGCATGTATAAATTGGTCAAGGGACGTCTCCTGACTTTGGATCGCCTGAACAGAATTTCCATGAATTTGTTTCCAAGGAATTTGATTTCTCGGAAGATGGGATTTCTTGCTATATAGCATTACACTTATCAAATTTCTCTCTCCTAAGTATGACATTAAATAGATATATTTGGTAAGGAAAATGCTTTATGTACCTCCAATATGTACCTCCTTTATGTCCCTCCGCCACGTGGCCCTCTTCCATTGGCTCATGATTCCCCTTAACTCCCCCCCTATTTGCTTGGGTCAATAAGGCGGTGCCATGTGGCGGAGGGATATGAAGGAGGTACATTTTGGAGGTACATATAACATTACTCATTTGGTAATTGTGGTATGCAATGGTAATCTCTATGGTTATATAAGATGGTGAGTCACGAAACTCCTACAATAATTTTGGAGATTTTTTGTAAATATAGAACATATTTTGTGGCTTTTTTCTTCACGCGCAACATCATCATTATGTCATCATTCAAGTTGTATCATCTCATGTAAATTTTGTCACCTCATATGATAAGGATTAAGAATATAAATTTTTGTTTTATATAATAAACTATAAAGTGATTCTAAAAAACATTTTATATGATACATAGGAATATAATAATATAGATAAGTGGTTCACAAAATTTTTTAAGAAATTCTTGACAAAAGATAATATATATTATACCAAATAAATAATTTTATATGAAGCTTTTAAATTTAAAATTTTTACAAAAATTTTTTGCACAATTTTAATCATATTCAAAGTTTCAAATATAGAATTTAAAGTGTCGAACTTATCAATAATTAAGTAAGAATTTTATGTAACTTTAAATTTATTCAAAATTATAACGTTTCACTTAAAATTTATAATTTAAATCAGAATTAAGAATTGTCATTGGAGTTTTTATGTTTTCTACAATTTTGCACCCAAAGACAAATACCACATAAACAACTAATCAAAAATCCTGCACCTAAAGGCAAAAAACTAAATAGTTCGCCGTTGCCGGTGATCGAACCCGGGTTACCAACGTGACAGGCGTAAATACTCACCACTATACTACAACAACTCAGCTATCTAGAAATGCTACCATCTTTATAAATGTTTCGAGTGTTTGTATTCTCTTTTTTTTTTTTTTTTTCTCAATTTGCCTTGAACATGATACAAAATCTGAGATAACAGTAGGCAGGTCAACCAGATTTATAATGCTATATCCATGGTGTACATGTTTCCACACAGTTTCTCTTTCAATTTCGATGAATGATGATGAGCTATAAGAATTGCCCGCACCTTTCTCGAGTGCCGTGTTGTGTCATTTTTAGTTAATTTTTTATTTTTTTCATCCACCAAAACTAGAATAAATGTTCACATTTTCATTTAAGTATTGTCACGTGTCAAACTAGCGTGAATATTCACAAAATCATCCACAAAGTAATTTTAGATAGGATAAAAATAACATGTGTCAATGCTTAGTGAAAAGGTGAACATATATTCTAATTTGATGTGTGAACAAAAATGGACTCTTTTCGAGTGCATGAATCGTAGAATACATTGTCCTGCATGACATAATTTTACATGCGGACATGACGGGACAGCAGACAATTGGTGTTAGATGCTCTTAGAAGCAAATTATGTGATTATTGTATATTTTCTAATTATAGCATAGGCATAATTTATACTTTTTTAATTACATTATATGAATATTGTATATTATTATTATTTTAAAAAATAATTTTTTGTATCATCTTATAATGATTTATGTACATTGGCAAGATTGAACGAATATTAAATATTTTTTTCAAATATTTTTTTTCTTCTAAAATTAATATGACATCAGAGCCAAAAAGTAACATGGTAGTCGACAATGACAACATATGGGTCAGCCAAGCTACCATGTTGCACATGCGGCAACTACACCAAAGCCTATGGCCAGCACGAGTCCTACTCCACACGAGCATGGTGTTGTTCTCTCTTCTCATGGCCCCACAAGCACTTCTGTCAGTTCCAATTTGCAAGATATTTGTCCAGTACTATTCATCGAGCGATATCAACAATTAACTACTGTGATGGCTAATATGGCACATTTGTCTAAGGGTAATAATGATGTCTATGCAAACGCAACAAGTATGTATAATCTGTCACGTTTCGAATTTCGTAGGACCGATCGTACTCGCTAAGGCGTGATGCTGCATGAAACTAGATTGCGCTCACGCAAGATGAGTTTAATAACGACCGATTATAGGCTAAGTGATGGGGTCGTCGCACAGAAGTCCCAAACAGAAACATTGAATAAACAAAGTCAACACAAGTATTGAAACGAAATCAGAGTCTCTTATTGATAATGAACGAAATATTACAAAGGCGCGAAGACGTGATTACAAGTCGCTCAAGCTCACTTTTCTCTCTGTTTACAATCACTCAGCTCTCACATCTCTCAATACAATTTGAAGAGCCAGCGGATGCTTCAGATAGGCGATATCCATACATTATGTCTCGTATAAGTCTAGACTCCATTGCGGTCGCATGCCTCGAAATGCTAAGGAACTTCGTGCCTCGACGTATCCAAGCAAGCTCCGCGCCAACGAGCTTCTACCTGTGCCTGCACATGAAAACTGTGTGGGTGTCAGTACTCAACTGTACTGGTGGAGTGAGCTCCTCGTCCACCCATACAAACCAACACGTACATTTACTTTGTGCAACATAAATCCTTTATGATTGTCTTTCTATTCTTGTTTTAGGATCAATTTTAGAACATAGACGTCTGACCTATTTTTGTCTCTAGACCCTCACTGTGCCTCGCACCAACAACTCACTTATACTTTGCCTCTAGACCCTTCTCGTGTTTGCAACATCAATGTACCAACTCGTGCTTGACTTTCGTGCCATACTTCGAGATCGTGCCATAAACTTGGTCCGTGCTTCAACATTGAGGCCGTGCCTCACAACTCAACATTTCTAAACCAAATTTGTCTTACGATCCTTCTTGACTTAACTCGAAACGACTCAAATCTGAATTATGCAACTCCATGCCAATGACTTAATGTTCGACACCATATCCCGTGCCGAAGCACGTGTCTTTACTATAGCTAAATCTTAGGCTTCATACTGATGTTGCAACTGTGCATACCTTTCCTTGACTCAGTTTATGTCGTGTTTACACTTCCTTTGATTCGGCTGACACCGTGCATGCGGATAGCCGCTCAGCACGCCAACTTATCTATATGAAAGGTCACTCGCATTAACTAGCCATCGTGGACATAGCTAGGAATATGATGGGTCGGTCAATGCATATAGCTAGCCCCAATAACAGCCCATCGAATTCCTGGTTGCCTACCCAACATCAGCTATACCGTGTTTCTCCCATGGCCGAATTGATTCATGTGGCTCCAGGTTGTCGTCCGAAGAAACATCGCCCTTGTGCACAAGTTGTCCATGACCACGCACCTACGAGACTTTATCTAGACTCACGAAATGCATGACCTAATTTGTGGTACAACTTGACCCATACTTTAGCAAAACGTGCTTGAAACCATATCATGTAAGACGTGCATCCGAACCATGAGACTCCCAAATAAGGGACCGCCTCGTCGACAAACCATCGCTTGAACTTTTCATTCTTTGAAATCCAGGGAACGGCTGTTGCATAGCCTTTTCGCTTAACTTGAACAAAACATGTTCTTTCGGTGTCATAGACTTTAGCTAACTTTTTACTGAATCAACCGTAGCTCATGCCTTAAACCAACTTGTGTTCTATGTGACACTACTGCTCAAGTCATACTCTATATGATGAGCCTTGAGATCATGGGACTATGTGGCTATGACAACTACAGAAATTGTAGGACAATGCTTAGAATAACTTCGTTAGCCCGACATAACTTTGTAGAAGCATGGAAAATAATAAAGAAAGATCCATGTGGCCAGAGAGCCCCATGCGGCTCAGAGAGTTCATGCGGCTCAAGTATCCATGCAGTTCAAGCGTCTATGCGGCTCAAACAAGCTCTATGCGGCTCAGAAAGGAGCCATGTGGCCTGCAAACAGCTCTTCCGTTTGTCCTTTACTACATTAAAAGCCTTGACGGCTGACAGCTCTGACAAGGTGACAGTTATGACACAAAGATATCATTATGACTCCCTCATAATGACGGACTCCTTGGGAAGCGAAGAAAATCTCTGACACAATCCCCCGAGGTTCAGAAACTGTCATGCGGCCTTGACACGTGGACAGTCGTATGCGGCCCAAGCGGAGGCTCCCCCATGCGGCTCACGAAGACTAGCCCCATGCGGCTCACGAAGACCAGCCCCATGCGGCTCACGAGGACTATCTCCATGCGATTCACGAAGAAGGCACCCATCATGCGGTCATCCACACTCATGCGGCTCAAATCATTATCATGCGGTCCAAATGGTCAGGGGGCCACTCTCAGGCAGCCTTGACACGTGGCCAGCCTTATGCGGCTCAAAGAGGAGCAACTTTCCCGTGGCTTAGATTTCTGCTGTGGCTGGCGGTTACGATACGTGGTATGATAGCAGGGCACGTGGCATCAGATTGATCAAAATCCCTCAACAAATCCCAATAAAATATTGGGATCAAATTAGATCATTTGCAAATAAGCAAATTAATGACACGTGTCGAAAAATCTGAGGTTGGTATGACAAATCAGAGGATTTATGTCAATCAGCATTAATTACCCACAAAAGATTTGATGCAATCACATTTATTGCTCAAATCCCGATGAACGGCCCAGATCCAATGATCCATAGCCGCCAACTTTCAAGAATGGGCAATCATTGCAAACCCTAATGAAGCCCCCCCACTCTTATAAATAGCAGGGTGCCATTCCCTTGCGAAAGACATACAGAAATATACAGAGAGAGAGAGAGAGAGACACATAGAGACATACACAAAGACAGAGAGAGATATATAGAGAGAGACATAGAGAGCCAGAGAGCCTGAAGAGAGAGCATTTCTTCATCAATGCCCAGCAGTTCTTCTACAGAGCCAAGGCTGCACCCGATCGTCCAAGGAGTAAGGCAGAGCTGCCGTCGCTTTCCCGGGCCTCTACCGTCACCCCCCCAGAATCTAAAATAAACAATTGTACTTAGATTGCTGTACCTAGGTTTTCGTCCCTAGGCTTTCTTTGTACAAGCGAGTTGTATTGTAAAGTAAAAGTCAAGTCCTCCGATAATTGTTCTGATCTTTTATATTTTATAGCAAACACGATGGCGACTCTACTGGGGACAAACTTCTCCACGGCTGAGGAGTTGGTGACGCAATCGGATGCAGCCAAACTTGGCTCCACGCAACAGAAGATGGTCGTCCGCTTCGACCAACAGGCGTTTGAAGAAATGCTCTCTGAAGGAAGTGCTTGGCCCGGTCCAGAAGCAAACCCGCTCAAAGAAAGCTCGCTGCGAGTGGAGGCCAAAATCATTTGCTCCTCCCCAAGCTCTGGACGGAGTACTCTCTGTTGCCCAAGACGGCGAAGACGACTCTCATACGGCTCCACTTCAAGCCGTAGGGGACTCTGCTGTCCCCAAGTCCGGCAAAGGAAAGTACTACGATGCTGGACTTGCAGGGAAAAAGAGTGATTCTATGCACCCCAAGAAGAAGCCGAACGCTCATATGACCAAGTCTGCCAACCACATGCAGGACGCTCATGCGGCTGAATCTGCCAGCCGCATGAAGGAGGTCTATGCGGCCAGATCATCCAGCCGCATGAAGAAAACTCATGCGGCTGAGACTCCCAGCCGCATGAAGAAAGTCTATGAGGCTACGCCTGTCAGCCGCATGAAGAAAGCCTATGAGGCTACGCCTGTCAGCCGCATGAAGAAAGCCCATGCGGCTACGACTGCCAGCCGCATGGAGACTATTGATTCCAGCCGCATGCCGCCTATTCCACGTGGCTCTGTCTTCGACCGCCTCTTCTATGGTCCTGATCTCCTGTGCTCTCAAGAAGACATGTATGACTCTCTCTAGTATCACTTAGACTCTTCCTACTATGTGCCCTTACGTACTAGAGCGAAGAAGTCTATGGCAGCACGAGTTTGGCAAGCTCGATCCGCTGATCCGACCTCTGACCATTCGAGCGTCCCGCATACCGTTATGCAGGCCTCAGATAGGAAGTTGTACAGAACCACTCGAGTCCAGCCCCCGGCGGCAAACGGACAGAGAGGTTCCCGAAAGTCTCCAAAAATCTAGGGAGCAAACATGGTCGATCCAGACCCATCTGACTTGCGTGAGGCCATCCTCCACAAACGCAAGAAAAGAGAAGGTGCCTCAGGGTGCAAGGAGTCTCTCACGGACGTCACTGCACCCGAGTCATCGTCAACTGCTGTTGCAATAACGCGACGAAACGAGAAGACCGACAGTCCGTCTTCCAAAGACTGCAACAACCATGTTCAAAGGATGAGGCATTTCCCGTCGTCTCCTGCAACTCTACTCAGAAAATCCCTGTCGATGGGAGAGGAAAGAAGACCAATGCTCCCAGCCCGAAGATTTTAACTACTATGACTAAGAGACTATCATCTAAACGGGTGCCTACCACTGGAGCTTTCCAAGGTACCCGTTTAAAGACGAAATCTGCTACAATGGAAGATTCGTCGTCCACACCACTGGGGGTTGCTGGGACTGGGGGTAGCACTCCTCCAAACTTCTACGACAATCCGATGTTCCAAGAAGACGAGCCAGGGGAAACAACTCTCCCATCAGATGCAGCAAATCCCGACGTCCCCGAGGACGTCCACAACTCCCAAGATGAGGAGAACTCGGAAGCTGGGGGTACTATCCCTTCTGAGTCCGAACCAGAGGAAGACATTCCCACATACCCCGATGACTTCTCACTACAGGGGGTATGATTCGGAGTGCTCGTCCTCCACCACTCCTTCCGTAAAGACGGTGTTCATGACGGACAGCAACCAAGGTTGTTCCAGTGATCACCAACGCATCGACACTCTAGAGGCCATACTGCATGCCTTGGTCAAGTCTGTGGACGAGATCAAAGCAGCCCTTCCAACTCTGCAAGGAGGGACGCCTGGCCAAACAAGCGCGGGTCCCGCGGTCAATGCGGACTCAAATTCAGCGACACCGAACCCGGGCAACAATCCTCCTGAAGTAACGGCCCCCACCGCCGTGGATGAGGCCCGCAAAGCGAGAAGAGAGGTCCAGGAGCTCCGAGCCATGTTTCACGCTCGAGAAAATTCTCAAGACATCAGAATACGATAACCGTATCCTGCTGCATGGAGGGATGTCCCCTTCCTACCAAGATATAACCGTTCAATATCAATCCTTATGATGGCAAGACCTCCGCAAGTCGGTACATCACTTACTTCGAGGTCACCACCGACCATCTGCCCCATGATGATGCCATCCTCACACGATTATTCATCGGGGCATTGGAAGGAGTCGCCTTCGACTGGTATCACAATTTGCCAGACAACTACATCCACTCCTTCGCCGGCTTCAAGCACATGTTCTTGGAGAGATTCTACGAAGTAGGGAAGGACATCACAATGTCCACCCTCATGGACGTCGTTCAAGGGGAGAAAGAGCTGACAAGGAACTACATTGAGCGGTTTCGCCAAACCGCAATGAAGCTGCCGTCTGGAAATCCGTATTCCTTCCTGATTGAAATTTGCCAAAAGAGATTGCTCCCAATAATCTGTCTCTGGATGGGTGAAAGTCAATTCAAGGACTGGAAGATATTTATCATCAGTGCTACAAGTGCCAAAGAATGATTGAAGAAGGCTCGCCAACTGGGATTGCACATCTCAGAGGGAGAGGACAAGGGCAGGCATCCCAACGCCAACACCAACAATGGGGGTAGCTCCACCAACAATCGGGACAACAAGGACAAGCAGGCTATGGTGGCCGACACAGCACAGAAACCTGAGCCAAAGCCGGCAGACAAACAGTGGCCGCAAATTGCCTACTCCTTCGAAGACGGTCACGTCAAGCCCATCTTGGACATGCTCATACAAGGAGACAGAATTCAGCTTCCTTCACATTACGAGGAGAGGTCATGTAGGTCCATCCAGACTTGGTATCTGAAGTGACTCAGCCTACACCATCTTCGATTTGTAAGAAGAAGAGTGGAAAAGTCAGGTCCTGCCGCACAATTAATCTCGGCAGATATCGAAGAAGCTACAGCCATCGTCACTCGGTCTAGGGCACAATCCCAACCCGTGGCTGACAACTCGGCTGAAGATCATCAGCCCGCTACAACCGACGCTCCGGGACCGGCTCAGCCTCCGACGACCGACAAGCCTAGGCCGAAGGAGACTCGCTTTGACAAATCCCTCCGAAAAGAGACACCGCAGGGGCTGGAGAAGCCCTACAACTTCGACATCTTAGCACAATTGGCCAATACACCGACCAAGTTGTCATTATACGAGCTTCTGAGACTCTCAAAGGATGTTCGTGCGACTTTGAGCGATGCACTCCAAAATGTCGACGCATACCTGGCTCAGGTAAACCTCACGGGAGAGAACCCGTCTGCAGATCTCCAAGACAGCGCTTGCACGGGAGTGATGCCCAACATTGTCTTCACTCCGCAAGACATGTTCATCAAAACCAACCTGCACGATCGCCCGTTATACTACACTGGGTACATCGGCGATGTAAAGGTGGATCAGATGCACATTGATCCTGGCTCTTCCATAAGCATTATCCCGAAGGGTCTGTTACATTATCTCCGTATCCCAATGCATCGCCTGACGCCTACAAGTACCGCCATCAGCGGTTTCAATTCGGGCAGGAGCTACCCAATTGGGAAGATCCGTCTGAAGTGTCAGATTGGCGATCTCCAATCAGAAGTCACCTGCTACGTCATAGATACAGACACTTCTTACAACATCCGCTTAGGGCGCCCTTGGATACACGATTATATGATCGTGCCTTCCACGCTGCACCAATGCTTCAAGTATGTCGACAAACACGGCTTCGTGAGGACAAAATTTGCTGATATCGATCCCTTCAAAGGGGTCGAATCCTACTACTCAGACTCCTGCCTGTACGAAAAGTCAAAGAGGCACCTTGGTGAAGGAGATGTGCAAACTCGTACTGAGTCAGCCACAGGATCAGAAGAGCCTCTGACGATCCATCTCCAAGCTCGCAAACCTGGCAAGTCTGCACCCCTTACCGCCACTCTGCATAAGGACGCGATCAGCCTCTCGGAACAAGAAGAGCAGATGATAATCCGACTGCCAAGGTCCGGCCAAGTGCCAAGATCCACAACGGAGCCATTGATGTCACGACCCGTTACCCAAATTGTTGGGCCGGGCCGAGTCATGTCCAGCCTACGCTTGAGATAAAATGTAGTAAGCTGTTCTAAGACAACAGGATAAAACTAAATGTGCTAACAGTTCTATAAGTGAATAAAAGTCAGAAATGCTCCAAACACAAAGTCATCTCATATAGTAATAAGTCCAAGTACAAGTCTGAAATGTAAAACTGGATACATGTCCAGTTACAAAATACGTAGTCTAATACATGACTACACTCAAAAGTCTAAAGCAAAAAGACAACTAGGCGAGGTTCCCCGCAGGAACATCCTCGTAAAGCAAAGCCGGGTCCTCGGCAGTATCTCCATAATATGTGTCGCAGAGTAACTCCTCCTCAGTAAGGACACCTACAACGTTATCCTGTCAGGACGGGAGCAAGTACTGAATCTAACAAACATATAATACTGATCATGTGATGAAAAAAAATGACATATCATGTTTGTTCAGTTTTAGGTACATTTTATCATGGCAATAGATATTCATTTTAAAGTTTAAAACTGTAGTAGGTGAGTGATCAGTCAATAGATAATCAGGATGTACAACGGTACATATCAATTTTCTGATGTTCACATACATACACATAATGGCATCGGTGTATATCCATACACAAACGCAGGACCAGACATACGACACAGATACATATAGAATATAACGGTGCTCGGTAAATATATACGAAGAAGGGGGTCATGATCACGTACACTTACTAGCAGTTTTCCCTTAATCCGTTGTTTAAACATGTGAGAGATATGAAAACTATCCTTAACATGGAAAAGACTGAAAGTAATATAACATGCAAAGTTTGCTACCCCAAGGATCAGTATTTAACATGGTTGGTGAATCACAGTTTATGGTTTATAGCAGTATGTAAAGTTTGTAGAAAGTACTTGCCTCTAGCAAAGCAAGCTGCGATAAAAGTGCTATAGATGTCTGGTAACTCGTTACTGTAGAAATAAATACATAAACTTAGTTTTTATACTAAGCTAAAACACTAAGACACTAATTGGTGCAACACGACTTGTGACTGGGCACCTAGCCAAAATGATGACTTTAGCATAGGAGACCAATATGGGGTGACACACTATTTTAACTAACTTTCTAGGGTCTTTACACTAGTGAGGGGTGAGGTTCAACACGGCTAAAACTCAAAATAACACAAAAAGTTACAAGTAGTAATTATTCAATAAATAAACCAAATGAACATTGTGTTCCAACAATTTTGAGATAGACAAAAAGCTTAATTTTACATAAATCAAAGTACCAGAATGATCCTTATTAATTATAGAAATTTATTATAATTTTTTTGGAATTTATTAACCAGTATGTATATTTTATAAAAATAAGTTTTCCTAAGTACACAGAAAATGAGTTCTGGTTTCATATGCCAAAACTGTGGCAAAACTATAAATTAAATACTGTAAAAATTATACTAAATTAGCTAAATTAACATAGTATCTAAATACTATTTTTCCAGAATTTTAACAACAATTAAAGTATTTTTAGAAATTCAAAAACAGCATTACACACAATCTGAAATTAAATAATTAATTATCTGCGTATTTTGTCCATGTACATAGTTTGAACCAAAGTTCAAATACAGGACCCAAGGCCATGAATCAAGTCCAATATGACTTGTACAGGTCTTGAATGTGTGAAAACATATTTGGCCCCAAAAATCCATGCTAGTCTTGGACACCAAATGGTTGCAGTAATTTAAATACACAAAAAAATATAAAGACGTAAAAATATATAATAAATATTAATATTTTAATAGGGCAAAATTATACATAGTAGTTATAAAAATATGACAATTATTTTATAAAGATAATTTACACTAGGTAGAGTAAAATATATATAAAATGTATATCTACAATATTTATATTTACATATAAATATATAGACATTTACATAATGGATATATACATACATATGTTAAAAATATATATATATATATAGATATATATATATATATATATATATATATATATATATATATATATATATTATATTATATATAAGAAAATACTTAATAGTAATATTATATATATATTTTACTATTAGTATTTTCTTATATATATATATATATATAATATAATATATATATATATATATATATATATATGTTATTTAGTACTTTATTATAATATGTATGTATGTATATGTATATATGTATTTATGTATATGTATTTATGTACATATATGTATTTATGTACTATATGTATATATGTTCATAAATACATATATGTATATATGTATATAATACATATAATACATATATATATATATATATATATATATAATATTATATATATATATATAATATAATACAGTATATAATACATATATATACAAATATATGTATATACATATATCTATATATAAATATATATATAAATAACAGAAAAGAAAAAGGAAAAGAAATAGAAACAACAGCAGGGAGGGCTCGAACTCGAGCCACTGAGCGCGCGGGGGTTTCCGAGTGGGTCGGGCTGGCCAGGGGTCAGCCCTCTAGTTGTGTTAGAGTTAGGGTTTAGTTTAATTTTATTAGGTTTTAGAATTAATTACATATATATAAAAAATAAAATCATGTGTCTGACAGTTAGGGACACAGGCGTCTACGGTCATTGCTATGCACGACACGTACGAGTCAGGAAACGCGTGTCCAAGCACAGCGTTGGGTTCGTCGTGTCCTGGCGAACCACATACATGGATTCGAGACACGTACGACACAAATCCTCACTGCCACTTACGTGTCCAGCGGTCGATGAGGGTTTCGGGTGTGCTGGACGGCGGAGAAGCGGTCGGGGCGGTGGCGCTCGGGTGGCGCTGGTACGGCTCGTCGCGGCGAACACGTCGGTGGCGGTTGGGGGCTGTGAGCGTCGACGGAGAGGCTGGACGAGGCTCGCCGGAGTTAGGGTTAAGTGTTACGGTTTGGGGCTGTCGGTGAGGCGGTTGTGGACGGCTGGGTGGTGTTTTAGGGTTAGGGTTAGGTCTGGGGAAGAAGGGGGTTTTATAAGGGGGTTGAGTCGGTCGGGGGGAGGGGGCGTACGCTGGCCGAAAATGGCGGGGGCAGTCGGCCGGTCAGTCGTCGGTCAGTCGGGGTGGGTAGATTAGGTTTTAGCAATTAGGTCCTCCTAGTTTAGGAATTTACAGTTAGGTCCCTAAAGTCACTAAATGCAAATATAAATTTGTATTCCTCATTTAAAAACAATTCATTTATTACAAACTGATATTGTAACAATTCTAATAATTACAAAACTATATTAAAATAATTCTAATTATTACAAAATAATATTAAAACATTTTTGAAAATTACAAATTAATATTTTTGTATTTAAAACTCATTTAGAAATCATTTAAAAATTCTAGAAAAATTCCTAAAAATCATAATAAATATTTTAAGGCTAAAAATGACATTAATAATTAATTAACACTAATTAAGTAAATTTTGAAAAACAGGGGCTTACAAGTCTTCCCTCCTTGAAAAATTTCGTCCTCGAAATTCACATGGATTGAAGACCCTACAATTCTAACATAGCAAGCAATGCAACGAATGACAAAGGCTATGATCGAAACTAACCTCTAAGGTATCAAGCGGGAATGGGTGGTTCCCTCGCAGCGGTTGGATCGAACAAGTAAGGGTATCTCTCCCTCATGTCCGACTCCCTCTCCCAAGTAGATTCATCTGGAGAGTGACGGCTCCAAGCTACTCGTACTATGGGTATAACCTTGTTCCTCAGCCTATTCTCCCTCCTGTCTAATATCTCCACTGGCTGCTCAGAAACTGTAAGGCTCGGTCCGACCTCCAACTTTGAATGATCTAGCACATGGCTGGGGTCTGGAACATATCTCCTCAGCTGAGATACGTGAAAGATATCGTGAACTCCTCCTAGGTTGGGTGGAAGTGCAACCCTGTAAGCTACCTCTCCGATCCTGCCAAGTATCTCGAACGGCCCGATGTATCTGGGGCTCAGCTTCCCTCCAAGTCCGAACCAGATCATCCCTCTAGTAGGTGATATCTTCACTAGCACCATATCACCGTCTGCGAACTCCATCGGTCTGCAACTAGCATCAGCCCAGTGTTTTTGCCTGTCCTGGGCTACTCTGAGCCTGTCTTTGATCAGCCTGACTTTCTCTGCAGCATCCGTGATCATCTCTGGCCCAAGCATAACTCTGTCTCCAATATCATCCCAAAAGAGCGGTGTGCGGCATCGTCGCCCATAAAGCGCCTCGAAAGGAGACATACCGATACTGGCTTGGTAGCTGTTATTGTATGAAAACTCTACCAAGTACAGATGGCTCTCCCATGATCCTCCAAAGTCCAGCACGCAGGTCCTCAGCATATCCTCCAGTGTCTGTATCGTCCTCTCGGACTGCCCATCTGTCTGCGGGTGGTACGCCGTACTGAACTTGAGCCTACTGCCCAACTCCTCCTGCAAGCTCCTCCAGTAGTGGGATGTGAATCTGTTGTCTCTGTCCGATACGATGCTCACTAGCACTCCGTGTAGGCGAACTATCTGCTGCATGTATAGCTCCGCCAACTTCTCGGTAGAAAGCCCAACCTTGAAGGGTATGAAGTGCGCACACTTCGTCAGCCTGTCCACGATGACCCAAATGACATCCTTCCCTCATTGGGAACGAGGAAGCCCTGAGACGAAGTCCATCGTAATATGTTCCCACTTCCACTCGGAAATGGGTAACGGCTGCAACAAACCAGCTGGCCTCTGGCGCTCTGCCTTGACCTGCTGGCAAACTAGGCATCTCGAGATGAAACGTGATACATCCCTCTTCATTCCGTGCCACCAAAGATGTTTCTGCAAGTCACGGTACATCTTGTTAGCACCAGGGTGAATAGAATATCTCGATCGGTACGCCTCCTGCAAGACTGCCTCTACCAGCTCTCCCTTCGGCATGCACAATCGGTTGCCATGCCTCAAGGATCCATTCTCTGCTATAGTGATGTCATCCAGCAATCCAGCTAAAGCCTGGGCTCGAAGTCTGCGAAGGCTCTCATCTGTAGACTGTGCCTGTCACGCCCCGATCCCGCAGAGTCCTTTTCGTCCTCGTTTCGGGCTCTTTGGGACCGTTCGTCCTCGCTAAGGCGTGATGCCGTGCAAGCCTAAGTTGCACTTGCACAAGGCCGAGACCTGAAGCAAGACAAGATAGACAAGTTTGACAATACGCAGCGGAACGTATCGCAGATAATTGAAGCAGCAGCGGACATATTTCAGAATACAAGTATTGAACACAATGGTAACAAGAACATTTCTCCTTATTGATTTCATTTGAACAGATTACAAGCTCTCGATTCTCTCTGATACAATATTACATTCTCTCAGAACTTTACAGATAGATTACAATGATCCCGTTCCCATACATTACATCCTTTTATATACAAAACCAAACTCTGGCACAGATGTCATCTCTTGGCATCTCTTCTGATTTCTGGCTCCTGAGGATGAGGCTCGGGCTATCGCTTCGGACTATCCTTCTCGATGCATAGTGCACCTGCATGCAGACTGATGGTGGGTCAGTATATCAGCATACTGGTGAATGGTGTGAACAAAGAGCTACATTTAACTGAAACGATCACTGTTCATTTAGTGGGAAAACGTTTCTTGTGATATGATCTTGCTAGTTTTACCTAGATTCATTCCATGCATACAGAGTCAGTTTACATATCTTTTGAAAACACATCTTTGAAAAGCCAACATTTGTTTCACTTCATTTCATCTCAAGCATACAAGGGACTATTCAATTCTAGCATGATGAGTATTCATTTGTGCAGTGCGCAGCATGTTTCATGAGCATATCATTTCTTTTATTCGAGCAACTGTTAGGGACAATGACAAGCATGATACATTATCTTTTTTTTTGTGGAACATAGCATTTCTTGGTAACAGATTAATCTTTCAAGCAATTCGTCTAGCAAACTTAAGCAATACATGTGTATCACTTTTCAGTGATTCTTACCATAGCCGACCGTCCATCCCTGCACAAGACAAGGATTAGCATAAACATGATAAAAATCATCATTTTCCATATGATCTAAACTCTTGAGGCATATTTGATCTATTGGCAATTATTCATTTCAGTCCATCAGATAACAGAGCCGAAGCTCCCAAGCAATAGAGCCGAAGCCCAGAGCCGAAGCCCCCAGATAGCGGAGCCGAAGCCCCCAGATAGTGGAGTCGAAGCCCCCAAGCAAGAGAGAAGCCGTCGCCCCCATACAATAGAGCCGAAACCCAGAGCCGAAGCCCCCAGATAGTGGAGCCGTCGCCCCCAGATAACAGATAACATACCGGCACCCATTTTCACATGGATGCTCTCAGCGTTAGACATACATTCGCAAGCAAGCAGTTGAGCAGTCTACTTCTTATACATGCAGGTTATCTAGTTTCTTATACTAGCAAGGCAACAAGTCTTCTTATTAGCATGTAGATTAATTCTTTCTTAGCATACAGGTTCTCTCTTTCCTTGTTCTTAGCATGGCAATATGTGAAATCTCTTAAAGCATACTCAATGATTTACCATCTTGTTATTAACAAAAGCATTCAATCAAAACTTAGATTCTTAAGGCGCAAGCGAATCAGCAAATGAGACTTCGTCCACTCACCCAGATTAATCGTCTTCTGTTGCAGAGCCAGCAATCCGATCTTTCTGTATATCTAGTGCCTTCGCGGAGCGGGGCACTACATAATTACCCACCGAAAAGAAGTTTCGTCCTCGAAACTTAAGGAGAAACTTACGATATCCTTAGCAGCGATAGTCCTCATCCTTCGCCATCATCAATCCACGAAATCACAATTCAGATCATAGCAGAACTCTTGTTCAATCAAGCATTTCAATCTCAATCAATCAAATCGGTAAAACATTGCCGGCATCATAAAAATATTTACGGACTTATTGTATGGAACGTTCATCTCATTATTGATATCGAGTAGGCAACGGAATTTCAATCAGAAGACATGTACAAATTCAATTGAATCAAAATTGGCCAGAGGATCGTGTTGCTCTGATACCATTCTGTCACGCCCCGATCCCGCAGAGTCCTTTTCGTCCTCGTTTCGGGCTCTTTGGGACCGTTCGTCCTCGCTAAGGCGTAATGCCGTGCAAGCCTAAGTTGCACTTGCACAAGGCCGAGACCTGAAGCAAGACAAGATAGACAAGTTTGACAATACGCAGCGGAACGTATCGCAGATAATTGAAGCAGCAGCGGACATATTTCAGAATACAAGTATTGAACACAATGGTAACAAGAACATTTCTCCTTATTGATTTCATTTGAACAGATTACAAGCTCTCGATTCTCTCTGATACAATATTACATTCTCTCAGAACTTTACAGATAGATTACAATGATCCCGTTCCCATACATTACATCCTTTTATATACAAAACCAAACTCTGGCACAGATGTCATCTCTTGGCATCTCTTCTGATTTCTGGCTCCTGAGAATGAGGCTCGGGCTATCGCTTCGGACTATCCTTCTCGATGCATAGTGCACCTGCATGCAGACTGATGGTGGGTCAGTATATCAGCATACTGGTGAATGGTGTGAACAAAGAGCTACATTTAACTGAAACGATCACTGTTCATTTAGTGGGAAAACGTTTCTTGTGATATGATCTTGCTAGTTTTACCTAGATTCATTCCATGCATACAGAGTCAGTTTACATATCTTTTGAAAACACATCTTTGAAAAGCCAACATTTGTTTCACTTCATTTCATCTCAAGCATACAAGGGACTATTCAATTCTAGCATGATGAGTATTCATTTGTGCAGTGCGCAGCATGTTTCATGAGCATATCATTTCTTTTATTCGAGCAACTGTTAGGGACAATGACAAGCATGATACATTATCTTTTCTTTTGTGGAACATAGCATTTCTTGGTAACAGATTAATCTTTCAAGCAATTCGTCTAGCAAACTTAAGCAATACATGTGTATCACTTTTCAGTGATTCTTACCATAGCCGACCGTCCATCCCTGCACAAGACAAAGATTAGCATAAACATGATAAAAATCATCATTTTCCATATGATCTAAACTCTTGAGGCATATTTGATCTATTGGCAATTATTTATTTCAGTCCATCAGATAACAGAGCCGAAGCCCCCAAGCAATAGAGCCGAAGCCCAGAGCCGAAGCCCCCAGATAGTGGAGCCGAAGCCCCCAGATAGTGGAGTCGAAGCCCCCAAGCAAGAGAGAAGCCGTCGCCCCCATACAATAGAGCCGAAACCCAGAGCCGAAGCCCCCAGATAGTGGAGCCGTCGCCCCCAGATAACAGATAACATACCGGCACCCATTTTCACATGGATGCTCTCAGCGTTAGACATACATTCGCAAGCAAGCAGTTGAGCAGTCTACTTCTTATACATGCAGGTTATCTAGTTTCTTGTACTAGTAAGGCAACAAGTCTTCTTATTAGCATGTAGATTAATTCTTTCTTAGCATACAGGTTCTCTCTTTCCTTGTTCTTAGCATGGCAATATGTGAAATCTCTTAAAGCATACTCAATGATTTACCATCTTGTTATTAACAAAAGCATTCAATCAAAACTCAGATTCTTAAGGCGCAAGCGAATCAGCAAATGAGACTTCGTCCACTCACCCAGATTAATCGTCTTCTGTTGCAGAGCCAGCAATCCGATCTTTCTGTATATCTAGTGCCTTCGCGGAGCGGGGCACTACAGTGCCTCCCGGATCTGCTCCATCAAACCTGACTGAATGTCAAGCGCCATCATCTGTATCACTGACCCTGGCCGAACTAGCTCGATACCGAGCTTCTCCAGGTCTTCCCGCAAATGCCGATCTATCATCAGATACCATGCCATCGGATGCCTGCTCAGCGCATCCGCCACCACATTTACCTTCCTGGGGTGATACTGTAAATCGATATCGAAGTCTTTCATCAACTCCAACCATCGTCTTTGCCTCATGTTCAGCTCTTTCTGCGTGAACACATACTTCAAGCTTTTGTGGTCAGTAAAGATTTCCACACACTCTCCGTATAAGTAATGTTTCCATAACTTGAGTGCAAAGATCACCGCAGCTAACTCTAGGTCATGGATAGGATAATTCCGCTCATGAGTCCGCAATTGCCTGGATGCATAAGAAATTACTTTCCCATGCTGCTGTAGGACACATCCTAGCCCCTTCCCAGAAGCATCGCTGTATATGGTGAAACCTCCAAAACCTGAAGGTAATATCAGAACTTGAGCGGTCGTCAGCCTCCTCTTGAGCTCCTCAAACGCTGCCTGGCAGTTTTCTGACCAAATGTACTCTGCGTCCTTCCGCGTCAGCTTCGTCATGGGTTCAGCTATCCTAGCAAAGTCCTGGACGAACTTTCTATAATAGCCTGCTAAATCCAGAAAGCTTATGATCTCTGAAACTGACGTCGGAGCCTTCCATGTCTCAACTGCAGCAATCTTCCTGGGATCCACCGAGATTCCATCTCCAGTAACTACATGGCCGATAAACTCCACTCGGTGTAAAAAGAACTCGCACTTCGGCAATTTGGCAAACAATCTCTCCTGCCTCAGAATCCCCAAAACTATCCGCAAGTGCTCTGCATGCTCCTCCGGCGTCTTCGAGTATATCAGGATGTCGTCGATAAATACTACGACGAACTTATCCAGATACTGGTGAAATGTCTTATTCATCAAATTCATAAAGACAGCTAGCGCATTTGTGAGACCAAATGGCATCACCAGAAACTCGTACTGCCCGTACTTCGTGTTGAACGCCGTCTTCTGGATGTCTGCTATCCTGACCTTCACCTGGTGGTACCCGGATCTCAAGTCTATCCTGGAAAACACCTTTTCCCCACTCAACTGGTCGAACAAATCATCTATCCTGGGTAGAGGATATTTGTTCTTGATGGTGATGGCATTCAACGCCCGGTAGTCAATACACAACCGGACTGTACCATCCTTCTTAGGCACAAAGAGCACTGGTGCTCCCCATGGAGAAGCACTGGATCGAATGAAACCCTTTTTCAATAGGTCATCAATCTGCTCTTTTATCTCTACGGCCTCCTTGGGATTCACTCTATAGCAAGCCCGGGATATTGGTGATGAACCCGGCACTAAATCTATAGTGAACTCCACATCTCTGTCAGGCGGAAGCCCTGGAAGATCCTCTGGGAATACATCCATAAACTCCCTAATGATAGGGTGTGGCGGTGCTACGTCCCCAACTATCGTACAACAGTTCGGCTCTAGGCTGATCTCCGGCCCTGTCCTCCTGACACTGAATGGTGTTGTGCCTGGGGGACTGAACAAAATACTACCCTCATGACAATCTATAGATGCATGGGCATAGCTAAGCCAGTCCATCTCCAATATGATATCATAACCGGGGAGTGGAATCACAAAGAATCGTCCCCTGAACTCTCTCCCGGCTATAAAAATAGAACATCTATAGATAGCTCTAATAGGCACTGGTCCCCCTCCCGTCATCACTCTACTAATCTCCGCAGTAGGTGTAGCTACTAGATGGTGTTTATGCATAAACTCTAATGATATGAAGCTATGAGATATACCAGAATCAAACAAACATAGAGCTAAAAAAGTATGCAAATAAACATGACCTGTGATGACGTCATCTAAGTAATCTGGCTCCGAAACCTGCTCCAGCTCCGGCTCAAGAGCTAGACCATAAATCTTCTCCTGAGGTCCCTTCTGCTGCTGCAGATGCTGCCCAAACATCTGCTGCTGAGTCGGAAGCGGCCCTCTAGACTTCGCTACTGGGCACTCTCGAAGCTGATGGGTGGCAGACCCACAAGCCAAACACTGCCCCAACTTCTTCATGCAGATGGAAGCGTCGTGGCCTACCCTCTTGCAGAATGCACAAAAACCTCCCTTCCGCTGCTGCTGCTGATGTCGGGGTCCCGGGGCTCTAACTGGCGGGGTCGGGTGATGTGATGTAGGGGGACTGTATGTCTGCTGGGGCGGCGTCGGTGCTTTCTGCTGGAAAGCCTGACGCTTGGACGGTCCCTCATGATGTACAGAAGCCGGTCTCTTGCATGACAGAAGACGCTCCTCGATACTCCGGGCCAACTTTAGGATCTGGTAGTAGTCAGTCGTACCGTTCGCCACTATAAGAATGCCGATGTCTGGAACTAGACCATGGCAAAACCTATGGGTCATCTCCTCTGGATCTGTAACCAGACTAGGAGCGAAACGGCTCAGGCGACTAAACTCTGCCGCATACTCATCAACAGAACGGTTCTCCTGCTGGATGTTCTGGAATCGTAGCCCTATGGCTACTCTAGCAGTGGTCGAAAAGAATTTCTTCTTGAACTAGGTCTTGAACTGATCCCAAGTGGCTCTCCCTCTCGCAAACAACGGCTCATTCTGGAACCAGACTCCTGCCAAGTCTATCAGCAGAAATCCCGCTGCCTCGACCTGGAGGTCACCCGGCATCCTAACTCCAAGGAGCTTCCTCTCTACCGAGTCTAGCCAGTCATCTGCTACTACTATACCCTCAGTCCCTGAGAACTCCTTGGGATTCAGACCCATGAAGTCCTTGATCGTCCCCTCTCTCTGCCGTGGCTCTACAGGTGGTGGGACCATGGGACGTTCCTCAGAACGCTCCATGCTCTGGCGGAGTAGGGTAGTCTGCTCCTGATGGGTCGTTAGGAACCCCTCGATCATAGTGAGCAGTTGGTTCCCGTCGAGTGTGACGGAAGCCTGGGTAGGTATAATGATAGGGGGTGGTGGAAGTATTGGGTCCTGCTGGGCCGGTGATGTGGAAGGTGGTAGAGGCATCTGGGTTTGTGGATCTGTGGAGTGGAAGAATGTGGTAGGTGGAGGTGGGGGTGTATCAGTCAACTGGTCAGCTGACTGGATATGGAGTGCGCCATTCTCAGGTGTAACAGACTGGGATGAACGAGTAAGCACCATCTAATTACAATAAAAAGGACTTATAAGGACTTGTTTAAAGTAAGCAATCATAGGCAAGAAAATCTAATTATAATAGCAAGCATGTGATGTATTTCTTATGTTGCAATCCTAGTATTCCTCTAGGTGTTCTAAGCGTCATTTCTAATGTTGTCTAATTACCTTAAGTTCCTAATTGCAGGCATGCTTGGTACAATAACGTAACCAAATAATTTAGTCAGGACCTGCATGGGCCACCACTAAAAATATGTCACGATCCGTTACCCAAATTGTTGGGCCGGGCCGAGTCATGTCCAGCCTACGCTTAAGATAAAACGTAGTAAGCTGTTCTAAAGACAACAGGATAAAACTAAATGTGCTAACAGTTCTTTAAGTGAATAAAAGTCAGAAATGCTCCAAACACAAAAGTCGTCTCATATAGTAATAAGTCCAAGTACAAGTCTGAAATATAAAACTGGATACATGTCCAGTTACAAAATACGTAGTCTAATACATGACTACACTCAAAAGTCTAAAGTAAAAAGACAACTAGGCGAGATTCCCCGCAGGAACATCCTCGTAAAGCAAAGCCGGATACTCGGCAGTATCTCCATAATATGAGTCGCAGAGTAACTCCTCCTCAGTAAGGACACCTACAACGTTATCCTGTCAGGACGAGAGCAAGTACTGAATCTAACAAACATATAATACTGATCATGTGATGAAAAGAAATGACATATCATGTTTGTTCAGTTTTAGGTACATTTTATCATGGCAATAGATATTCATTTTAAAGTTTAAAACTGTAGTAGGTGAGTGATCAGTCAATAGGTAATTAGGATGTACAGCAGTACATATCAATTTTCTGATGTGGCATATATGTACACATAACGGCATCGGTGTATATCCATACACAAACGCGGGACCAGACATACGATACAGATACATATAGAATATAACGGTGCTCGGTAAATACATACGAAGAAGGGAGTCATGATCACGTACACTTACTAGCAGTTTCCCCTTAACCCGTTGTTTAAACATGTAAGAAATATAAAAACTATCCTAAACATGGCAGAGACTGAAAGTAATATAACATGCAAAGTTTTAACTTGCTACCCCAAGGATCAGCATTTAACATGGTTGGTGAATTACAGTTTATGGTTTATAGCAGTATGTAAAGTTTGTAGAAAGTACTTGCCTCTAGCAAAGCAAAGTAAAGCAAGCTGCGATAAAAGTGCTATAGATGTCTGGTAACTCGTCACTGTAGAAATAAATACATAAACTTAGTTTTTACACTAAGCTAAAACACTAAGGCACTAATTGGTGCAACACGACTTGTGACTGGGCACCTAGCCAAAATGATGACTTTAGCATAGGAGACCATTGTGGGGTGACACACTACTTTAACTAACTTTCTAGGATCTTTACACTAGTGAGGGGTGAGGTTCAACACGGCTAAAACTCAAAATAACACAAAAAGTCACAAGTCGTAATTATTCAATAAATAAACCAAATGAACATTGTGTTCCAACAATTTTTGAGATAGACAAAAACTTACTTTTAAATAAAATAAAGTACCAAAATGATCCTTATTAATTATAGAAATTTATTATAATTTTTCTGGAATTTATTAACCAGTATGTATATTTTATAAAAATCAGTTTTCCTAAGTACACAGAAAATGAGTTCTGGTTTCATATGCCAAAACTGTGGCAAAACTATAAATTAAATACTGTAAAAATTATACTAAATTAGATAAATTAACATAGTATCTAAATACTATTTTTCTAGAATTTTAACAGTAATTAAAGTATTTTTAGAAATTCAAAAATAGCATTGCACATAATCTGAAATTAAATAATTAATTATCTGCGTATTTTGTCCATGTACATAGTTTGAACCAAAGTTCAAATACAGGACCCAAGGCCATGAATCAAGTCCAATATAACTTTTACAGGTCTTGAATGTGTGAAAACACATTTGGGCCGAAAAACCCATGCTAGGCTTGGACACCAAATGGTTGCAGTAATTTAAATACACAAAAAAAATACAAAGACGTAAAAATACATAATAAATATTAATATTTTAATAGGGCAAAATTATGCATAGTAGTTATAAAAATATGACAATTATTTTATAAAGATAATTTACACTAGGTAGAGTGAAATATATATAAAATGTATATCTACAATATTTATATTTACATATAAATATATAGACATTTACATAATGGATATATACATACATATGTTATGTATATATATATATATATATATATATATATATATATATATATATATATATATATATATATATATATATATATATATATATATATATATATATATATATATACACACACACACATGAACATATATACATATATACATATATGTACATAAATACATATATATACATATACATACATACATATTATAATAAAGTACTAAATATAACATATATATATATATATATATATATATATATATATATATATATATATATATATATATATATATATATATATACATCATATATATATATATATATATATATATATATATATATATATATATATATATATATAATACAGTATAATAATACATATATATATATGCAAATATATGTATATACATATATATATATATATATATATAAATATATATATATATATATATATATATATATAAATAACAGAAAAAGAAAAAGAAAAAGGAAAAGAAAAAGAAATAGAAACAACAGCAAAGGGGGGGGGGGGGGGCTCGAACTCGAGCCACTGAGCGCGCGGGGGTTTTTGAGTCGGGTCGGGCTGGCCAGGGGGTCAGCCCGCTGGTTGTGTTAGAGTTAGGGTTTTAGTTTAATTTTATTTAGGTTTTAGAATTAATTATATATATAAAAAATAATAACAATCCTGTGTCCTGAGAGTTAGGGACACAGGAGTCTACGTGTCCGTGCTATGCACGACACGTACGAGTCAGGAAACGCGTGTCCAAGTACAGCGTTGGGTTCGTCGTGTCCTGCGAACCACATACGTGGATTCGAGACATGTACGACACAAATCCTCACTGCCACTTATGTGTCCGGCGGTCGATGAGGGTTTCGGGTGTGCTGGACGGCGGAGAAGCGGTCGGGGCGGTGGCGCTCGGGTGGCGCTGGGTGCGGCTCGTCGCAGCGAACACGTCGGTGGCGGATGGGGGCTGTGAGCGTCGACAGAGAGGCTGGACGAGGCTTGCCGGAATTAGGGTTTAGTGTTAGGGTTTGGGGCTGTCGGTGAGGCGGTTGTGGGCGGCTGGGTGGTGTTTTAGGGTTAGGGTTAGGTCTGGGGAAGAAAGGGGGTTTTATAAGGGGGTTGAGTCGGTCGGGGGGGGGGGGGGCGTGCGCTGGCCAGAAATGGCGGGGGCAGTCGGTCGGTCAGTCGTCGGTCAGTCGGGGTGGGTAGATTAGGTTTTAGCAATTAGGTCCTCCTAGTTTAGGAATTTACAGTTAGGTCCCTAAAGTCACTAAATGCAAATATAAATTTGCATTCCTCATTCAAAAACAATTCATTTATTACAAACTGATATTGTAACTATTCTAATAATTATAAAACTATATTAAAACAATTCTAATTATTACAAAATGATATTAAAATATTTTTAAAAATTACAAATTGATATTTTTGTATTTAAAGCTCATTTAAAAATCATTTAAAAATTCTAGAAAAATTCCTAAAAATCATAATAAATATTTTAAAGCTAAAAATGACATTAATAATTAATTAACACTAATTAAGTAAATTTTGAAAAACAGGGGCTTACAATTGACAATCAGGCTGCCAAGAGTCGGCCAGCCACAAACGGAGAAGCTCAATCCCTCCGACAAGCCAATGACGATACGCCTTCCCAAGAAGAGTCGTCACTCCGATGCAAGGTCTGGGACCTCTAGCGAACCAGCCACTCCCTGTCCAGCATCGAGTACCAAACTGGGGATCGCTAGTCTGCCAACAACCCCACGCTCTGCTCCACCAGCTGAACCTCTGACGATCAAGTTGCCCAGGTCGTCCTCTCAGTCTTCATTTACACATGGGGTAGCTGAAGAGGAACCAGAGCTAGCCAAGTATGTGGCTTCCCATACTGATGTTCCCTCCGCAGATGATGTAATTCCGCTAGAAAAGATACCTTACTTCATCAATAAAGGGCTATCTTTGAACTACCTCGAGCTTAATAAGCTTTGTACAATGTATGCTATGGAACACGGTATAGGCACTCACCTACACACACAGGTGACAAATGTGTACACCGCAATCCAGCTTACTCCAGTGGAAGACGCTTACCGCATAACCGAGGGAGGGGACCATCCAATCATCTTCGGCCGGAAGGACGATCCACAGCCCTTCACCGTAGAAGAAGTCGACCTTGAATCAGATGCCGGAAGACTGCCTTTGTATCTTTATAGCCCCCAATCCAAATATCTCATGCAAAAACAGGGGTATGATCTGGAGACGACGCCAGGCTTGAACTACGGCACCGGACGACGATTACCTTTGAAGCCACCGGTCCCGGCGGGCAAACCACGGGACTACTATAGCAAAACTCGATATAGATTAGGATATGTAACACCCACGACGACCCTTAAGAGTTCAGTTGAAGAATGTGACTGGCATTCACATTCAACCGGGTCACCAACTTCTGACTCAGATACCAGCATCGGAGACGTATTCAGACAAGTCCTGTCAGTCAACATGGCATTCGCCGACGCTTATGAAGAAGATGAAGACATTCCGAAAATCCTCGAGTTAGAGCCGTGGGCCCAACAGTTGGATGCACAATGGGAAAAGCGGTTCGAACAGAGAGAACCTCCTACTGAAGATGAGGTTATACAGGTCGACCTCGGTAGTAAATCTTCTCCAAAACCAATTTTCGTCAGTAAAAGCCTGACAGACGAAGAGCAAGAATCGCTACTGGAGCTTGTCAAAGAATATATTATCGCCTGGAGCTATGAAGACATGCCAGGACTAAACCCCGATGTCGCTCTTCACAAGCTCAACATTCGGCCAGATGCAAAGCCAGTCAAGCAACAACAGCGACGCTTCTGTCCAGGCATCATGGATGCGATCGAAGCCGATATCAACAAACTAATAGCCAGCGGCTTCATTCGTGAGAAACAACATCCAGATTGGGTCACCAACATAGTACCAGTCCTCAAGAAGAATGGGAAGATTCGAATCTGCATCGACTTCCGCAATCTGAACGAGGCATGTCCCAAAGACGAATTCCTCCTCCCTATCACAGACATCATGATTGACAACACCTGCGGCTTCGAACGTATGTCATTCATGGATGGCTTCTCGGGGTACAATCAAATCAAGATGTCTCCTGACGACGAAAAGTATACATCATTCCGAACACCGTTTGGCACATACTGCTACACAGTCATGCCTTTCGGTTTGAAGAATGCCGGCATCACATATCAAAGAGCCATGAGTATCATCTTCAGAGACCACTTACGCAAGACGGTGGAGTGCTATGTTGATGATATCGCCGTCAAAAGTCGCTGTAAGGGAGACCATCTGCAGGATCTGAGGACTGTATTCGACCTGATACGAGCGCACAATTTGAAAATGAATCCCACAAAATCCTTCCTGGGCGTATCCAGCGGGAAGTTCTTGGGTTTCATCATCACCGCTCAGGGTATTCATGTAGACCCTGAGAAGACAAAGGCAATTATGGAGATGGGTCCCCCGAGAAATCTCCGCGAACTCAGAGGCCTTCAAGGGAGGCTAGCTTACATCAGGAGGTTCATTTCTAACCTCTCCGGGCGATGTCGACCATTCATCCATCTCATGAAGAAAGGCGTCTCATTCGTATGGGACGAAGAATGTCAGCGGGCCTTCGACACATCAAAGAATATTTGTCGAACCCTCCAGTCCTGGTGGCCCTGGTCGCTGGAAAACTATTCCTGCTCTATGTACGTGCAATGGAACATTCCCTTGGCGCCCTGCTAGCACAAAATAACGATGTAGGCCATGAACAAGCCATATATTACCTCAGTCGAATAATGATTGGGCCAGAACACCGATACACCGCTGTGGAGAAGGAATGCCTCGCCCTGGTGTTCGCCATTCAGAAGACGCGATACTATGTCACTGGACAAACCATACATGTGATCTCACGAGTCAACCCTCTCCGGGTCCTCATGACTAAACCAGGGGCACTCAACTCTTGCCTCGCTACATGGACAATATTGCTGTTCCCCTATCATATGATCTTCGTCCCGTAAAAGACTGTTAAAGGTCAAGCTCTGGCAGACTTTTTAGCTGCCCACCCAGGCTCAGAGTCGTCCCGAATATACGAAAAAATCCCAAATGAAGTCGCCGACTCGCATGCAACCTCTCATGATGATATATGGCGAATGTTCTTCGACGGTGCTTCGAGAACTGGACCCAAGGGAAACATCGTCGTCGGAGTCGGGTGGTGCTGGTTTCTCCTTCCGGATTGGTGATCAATCACGCTTACTCTCTCACAGAACCCTGCTTTAACAATGTGGCCGAGTACAACGCTTTGGTCATTGGCCTCCAACTTGCGAGAGAGCTGGGGGTAGAATATCTTGAAGCATACGGCGATTCTCAGTTAATCGTCAATCAGATCCGGGGTTCGTACGAAGTTCGCCATGAAGATATGATCCCCTATCACCAAATAGCAATCGACATCATCTCATCGTTCGAGGGGTTCTTCATCGAACACGTTCCCAGACTCCGAAATATTGAAGCCGATGCCTTAGCAGGCCTGGCCGCTTCCCTAGCAGTGCCAAATCATATTCACCAGTCAGTGGATGTGGTAGGCCATGAATTGGTCTGTCCTAAGAACAATGTGCAATTCGTGGCGAGTTATTCCGCTCAAACGATTGACAAAGTTCCGAACTGGAGACAGCCATTCATTGACTTCGTAGTCTACGACATCCTGCCCGAGAACCCAAAAGAAGCCACCTCTATCAGAAGGTATTCTCTCAGGTTCTTCTACGATACAGAGACGAAGATGCTGTATCGGCAATCCTATGATGGATTATTGCTTCGATGTCTGTCAAACGCAGAAGCCAAAAAAAGCCGTACACGAAGCTCATGACGGTGTCTGCGGGGCCCATCAGCCTGGCCCTAAATTGCAAGACCGTCTTCGCCGAATGGGCTACTACTGGCCCACGATGGTAGCAGATGCAATAGACTATGCAAGAAAGTGCAAAGCCTGCCAAGTCCACGTGGATTTTATCCACCAACCATCCGAATTTCTACATCCGACAATAGCGTCCTGGCTATTCGAAGCATGGGAAATGGATATCATCGGTCCGATTACTCTATCTTCTTCCCGAGGACATCGCTTTATACTTGCCATCACAGATTACTTCTTTAAATGGGCGAAAGCCGTTCTGCTTGCAGAAGTAAAGACTTCAAACGTGATCAGCTTCCTTAAGCATCACGTCATCTATCGCTTTGGACTTCCCCGAAGGATCATCCACGATAACGGTCCACAGTTTGCGAGCCACGCCTTCTATCGGTTCTGCGACAAGCACCGCATCCAGAATATCGCTTCAACGCCATACAATCCAGCAGCGAATGGGTTAGCAGAAGCATTCAACAAAACCATCATCAAGTTACTCAAGAAGTTCGTGTCGTCCAATAAACGTGACTGATGATAACTACCGTCGTCGGCTACAAGAGTTGGAGGCCTTAGATGAAAAGTGCCTCCTGGCTCAGCAAAGGATCGAGCTATACCAAGCGCGCATCTCTGGAGCCTTCAAAAAGAAGGTTAAAATCATAACATTCCAAGTGGGCGATCTCGTTCTGGCAGTCCGGAGGCCGATGGTCATGACTCACAAGACCACCGGCAAATTCCAGCCAAAATGTGAAGGTCTATTTATCATTGAGGATGTATTCTCCAACGGCGCTTACCGCCTCGCAAAACAAAATAGAGACTTGCTCATGTTGCCCGTCAACGGCAAGTTCCTGAAGAAATATTATGTCTAAACGACATTTTCCAGATCATCGAGTTATGTACCCGCTGGTGCCGCTGAACTCATACCTACAATATTCCAAATTATCGAGTTATGTACCCGCTGGGGTCGCTGAACTCACAACCACAAAATTCCAGATTATTGAGTCATGTATCCACTGGTGCCGCTGAACTCACATTTCCATATCCCAGATTATCGAGTCATGTACCCGCTGATGCCGCTGAACTCACTTTCACAACTTTCCAGATTAATGAGTCATGTACCCGCATGTGCCTCTGAACTTATATTCCGGTCACTCTTTCAGATAGTAAGTCATGTATGAGCATACCTCTGAACTTTCTTCCTGGAAGAGATCCTCCCTCATGATCCACTACCCGTACTCCCAGTGCACAAAAAGGGTAACAGATCCACAAATTTCCAAAACGGCCTCCTCATTACCTCTGAGTTGTTTCACTTTCGCCAAAAATAAATCACCCCTTTGCATAGAACTTCCATGTCCTCATTACCTCTGAGTCATTCTATGTACCCTCCTTCATTGAGCCCACTCCTGCCATGTCCTCATTACCTCTGAGTGGGAAGGCTCCGTCGAAGAAACCTTCATGCTTGCCATGTCCTCATTACCTCTGAGTAAGTATGATGATTCCCTTTCGACTTATTATCTGTACCCACAACTGGAGTACGCCAAGGATAATAGGTCCATAAATATTCCCCGCTGAGTCCACTCCTGCCATGTCCTCATTACCTCTGAGTAGGAAGATCCCACGGTAAAACCTCCATACTTACCATGTCCTCATTACCTCTGAGTAAGTATGTTGGTTCTCTCTCGTCTTATTATCCGTACCCTGAACCAGGGTACGCCAAGGGTAATAGGCCCACAAATGTCCTCTGTTGACCACAAATATCCTCCGTCGAGTCTACTCCTGCCATGTCCTCATTACCTCGGAGTAGGAAGACTCCACGGTAAAACCCTCATACTTGCCATGTCCTCATTATCTTTGAGTAAGTATGTCGGTTCCCTTCATCCTATTACCTGTATCCTAAGTTAGGGTACGCCAAGGATAATAGGCCCACAAATGTCCTTTGCTAAGTCTCTTAGTACAGGCCTACCATTCCTCATCATGTCCCGGGAGCCCGGCTGCTCCATGGCATTCTATCTTTCGATACTTGGAACGTCCACAAACAACATGACCATGGAACCATTCTAAGTATCCCCAATCAAACTTGTTACCCGTACCTAAAACCAAGGTATGCCAGGGGTAACAGGTCCACAAATAAGTCCCCCATGTGGGGCGCACATCATCGCAATACCACAAGCGCAACAAGCAATACAAATGAAGGATAGAATGGAAAGTAATCTTTATTTGATAGACAAAGAAAGCATTACATATGGTGGGGACTATGTCCCTCTCAAAGAGAAAATAAAAAGAAAACAGAAACGAAAGAAGAAAAGGCCGACTATAGTTCGGCACTACACAACTCCAAGAGGCGATTTCTCACTAAGGCAGTACCCTGCTCAAGCCTCTGTCTAGCCCTGCGCTCAACCTCCTGGGACAACCGCTCCCCATTATCCAGGTCCATGAGTGCCCGCCAGTCGTTGTCCAACCTCTTCAGAGCCACTTCCAAGTCAGTCGAAGCTTTATTGACTTTATCAGCCTCTTGGATAATTAGCCCTCTGTCGACCCGGGCAGCCTCAAGCTCAGACTCAAAGAAAGTTAACTTCCTCTGAAGCTCAAAAATCTGTTCCCGTGTGTTAGTAATCCCGCGGGAGGCAGTCGCTTCCTGAGCCGTAACATCTTCACTCTCATGGCTCAATTGATCATATCGATCAGATAGAGTACGCAGATCCTTCAGTATGGCTGGCCTAGTTTTATCCTGAGTAGCCTTCGCCTTCTCTATAGCAGCTGAGAGGGAGCCGCGCTCCTGATCAATGGCAGCAGATAGATCAACCTGCCGCAATGCCTGAAGCTGGGCCACCAGTTGATCAGTCTCCAGCAATGTCGCTTCCAGAAGTGCAGCCACCCCTGCTCCACCAGGAAGGGCCTTGAGGATATCAATTTGACCCTGGGCGCATTGCTGGGCCAAGACGAAAGAGGTCCCTCTCTCCACAGCAGCTTCTATCCCCCTTTTTAGCTGACGATAAAAGCTGTCGACCACGTCCTGTAACGATTCGTCCAGGACCTCTGTAGAGGACGGCGTCAGAGGAAGCGTGGCCGGCAGCATCGAAGGAGTTATGCTAGAACTGGCCACCAGGGGGGCAACCTCCGTGCAGAACGATGCACGGATAGCGGCTAATTCTTCCTCCGCCATCCGAAGAGCCTGAACACTTGGTAGGGCAGAGAGGTCGACTCTCGGAGCCGCCCTAGCAGAGGAAGACACAAGGACCATCGTCCCACGTCCCGGTTACCCCATCACCGAACTTGCCAAACTCGAGCCCGCAGGAGGCCCATCAAGACAAGCCGGAAGGGAAGGAGGTACGCCTTTCTCCGTCAGTGCCCCTTCGGTAGAGTCTGTCTCAACGATATCCATCTTCGGTATCGGAGAGGCAGGACTTGCATGTCCATGACAATGATCAATCGACGTGACCCGAAGGATGTGGTCATAGAGCAGATAGGCCTCCTCGCAAGTTAAGATTTGGCTTATCTTATCGGAAGGGGAGCATGGAGGCTGCAGCTCATTCGTAGCTGGCAGGGTCTCCTCACCCGCGATCTCCAAATTAAATTTGGCTAGCTCCTCTGACCCAGCCACCTCTGAGGAAGAGGCAACTCGATCAGCATCATCTTGACAAAATTCAGCAATTTCAGGGGCAGGCTCACCAGAGTCCCCGTCATCCCGGGTCACGATCTCGGCAGCTCGAGAGTCCGCTTCTTCTGACACCTACAAGAGGGAAAGAAGATGATTAAAATCAAAGCTAGAAGAAAGGAAGGACCGGTAGTAACTTATTTACCTCTGATGCGGGGTCAATTTCTTTGCCTCTTTCCTTTATAGCTAGCCCGCGGTGTCTGGACGCAGCCAATTTTTGAGAGCGAGGAATGCCGCCAACAGGAGAAAGTTGCCTGCTACGCTTTCGTGCAGGGCTGGGTACAACGGATGGCTGATCTGCCACCATCTCATCTGGCAAAATAGGTGGCTGATCTGCCCCTACATCTGCCGCCGGAAGGGAAGAGTCATCTCCATCGTGCTCGTCGCCTTCGTCATCTGCAGCAGCGGAGTCCGAATCTGGCACTTCGACTCTGTTCTTCCTCTTCCTTGTCTTGGCCCCCTGGAAAACCTTATCCAGGCCGGTACCAACAATAAAACTGACACCCGGGTTAAAACCGACGGGAGGCTTGTTCGCCATAACGTGGTACAGAGCCGCCATATACAAGATCTCTACCGACGCCTTGATAGCAGGAACTGAGAAAACGGTACGGGTATGGAATGTGTCATAGTAATGCCAGGCCCGGATGCCGTCAAGAAGACTACCTTCGAAGCCCAGACAAGAGCTGGGACTGTCTAGAAAAAGCTGACTATATCCAAATTGTCGGACGAACCTGCTAGGCAGATAAGGCTCCAGAAAGGCAGTGTTACGGTTGCGATACACCAGATGAGAGGGGCGGATATTTTGCAGCCACAGAAGCATCTGGCCGTCCAGAAGTTGAGGGGGCCCAATACCGTCAAGATGGACAGCCGCTATTTCCTCGTCAGTAAAACGAGGGACAGATACGAAAATGTTGTACATGTCTGCCCTCGCCAGTACCATCCGGCAAGCACGCATGGTCTCGAATTTCCAAGACTCATTACGGTAATGGAAGATAAAAGCGTTGTCATCAGTTATGCCGTCTTCAGAGCCCGGTCTCATTAAAGACGGATAATGCATCAACAGCCACCCCATCAAATAATGATAGGGCAGCTCAGTCCGTTTAAAATACTTTGTCACGTCGCGGGCAATGACCTTAGATGTGAAAGAGCGAAGGCCACGGTGTATGCTGCACACCATGGCCGGGAGGAGAGCTAGTCGGACTCGCAAAACTAACTTCACAGCCGGAAGGATGAAATTGTGACTGATCCTCTCGATGGAGCCTGCACCGTCCGAGACTACACAGTTTCGCAACCATATCATCAAGAATCCTGCCAGGAGCGCCTTCTCCGACAACTCTTGGGTGTCCTGATAAAAAATAACCGAAAGAGTCGGTCTGACTCACGAATCTGTCACTAGAGGTGGCCACCCTCTTAGCTGACGACACTAAAGGTTTTATCGCCTTCCGAGATTGAGGACGGCAGGGAATAACTTGACCTGAGGCATCCGTCGTGAAGATATAGTATGCCCAGTCTTTGGTATGAGGGGCGTTCCCTTCCGAGTTGCTCTCCTTCTTTGCTATTTGATGACATGTGCTATAATAGCACAATATCTCTTGATAAAGAGCTACGAAGCCTGGATACCGTCTTTCCAACTCTTCGAACTCCTCATTCGTGGGAGTATACGCCTCAAAAGCTTTGTCCCCCCAAGGAAGCTTGGAGATCGCATGTATTTCGTGGAGCGCAAGCCCCATTTCCCCTACGGGCGTATAAAAAGTTCCCGTACGACGATTATACATCTCCAGCAGAGATATAAACAATCTCTTGTTTATAGGCAAGCCATGGCTGGTGCCCCGAATAGCATGGTAAAGACCAATCTCACACAGAAAGGCCTCATACTCTCGCAGAATCCACATAGACAGATTGGTCCACGAAGGAATGGGATGTATCCAGCTAGGGAGCATCAACCGACCAATGGGATAAGAGCCCTTCCGAGCAAGTTGGTTCATAAAAGTGTCGGCCGTAGAAAACGTAAAATTGGGACCCGGCACATTCAAGAACGTACCCGGGGCCAATTCTATTACAGAACGGCTGGTGTGCACCTTGTCCGCACACACTGACTTCAGGCTATTGTTATAATAGATGTCTCCTACGAACATCCCACTCCGGGTAGGAGTTAAAGAGTCTTCCATCTTCCGGTTCTGTGGAAGCATATTGAACCAAGATAAAGAGAAGTGACGCTCCATCTTGGGGATGCGGATCGCCATCCCGTTATAGACAAAACTCCAGTTCCCTAACACCTCCAAAATTTGACTGTTCTTCACAGTCAAGGCGTCTCCAAAGAAGAATGCGGGCTTCTAGTATTCCCCTTCTAATTTCCCCGAGTTCATTATAGCATTAAGAAAATAGAAAGGCTGATTCTTGATGGCATTCGATCTCGTCGGGGGCTCGTCACTCAAAAACTGGTCAGGCAGGTGTTGGACTATATGGTCGTACCTATAGCCCAGAGCAGCTTGGGCGCTGCCCACCAGGAGCTCTCCAGCAGCATTAACCGACAAATTCACTGAGAAGAAGACAGAAAAAGATAAGTTAAAAGGATGGACAAAAAGGAACTAATGGGTGCCTTCGAGCTTATGCGGCTCCAACTTAAGAAAGCCTCATGCGGCTCAGGAGAACACTTATGTGGCTCCAACTTACTGAAGCCTCATGCGGCTCAGGAGAACACTTATGCGGCTCCAACTTACGGAAGCCTCATGCGGCTCAAGCTCAGCAGAACATTCATGCGGCTCCACTTAGTGAAGGGTCATACGGCGGTACTTTCATAAGGCCCGCAGGGATCGGATAAGTTCGTGCGGACCACGTGACAGACAAATGTGTGCGAATCTATGCGGCTCAGTGTAGCTTATGCGGCTTTATTGGCAAAGCGCGTATGCGGCCACAGTGGCTATTCTTATGCGGCTCGCGGCTCGACCATAGGACGAACATGTGACTCACATGAAGATAAAGGCTCGTGCATAAAGCATGTGACGTAGCCATAGTAGTTAGGGTTCTTTAAACCCACATAAAGTCCTTACCAGCAATAGGAGGATGGACGTCAGGGTGAGCTGCGGGTACGACGGCCGGCGAAGGAACGGCCGCGGTTGAAGTAGAGGCAGTCTTCTTCGACGAAGATGCCGCCTTCTTGCCCTTCGCCGCAACGGTCTTCTTGGGAGCCATTGGCAATTAAAGAAGAAGATGACAATGGAGCAGAGAAAATTCAAAGTGAAGGAGAAAGTAAAGAAGTCTTCTCTCTCAAACTCCTCTTATTTATAGGAGGACAAGAGAGGGGAGGAACACGTAGATTGATAACCGCCTCGGAAAAGACGAAACCGACTCCTCGAATTTCGTCCCCTCTCTCATAAAGAAGATTCACCCAGGGCATAAAATCCAAAGATTTAATGAGCCGACCCTTGGGATCTTCCCTAAAGGCGGCACTAAAACAAATTTGAGGCAATTAATGATGCGCACACGTGGCAAGGAGCTATGCGGCCCGAAAGTCCCTGCGGCTGATTGACTCAATACGGCCAAAATATTCATGCGGCCGAGACATCCATGCGACCGAGACATCATATACGGCTAGAGGAATACATAGCCATGCTTCTTATTCAAAGTATTTTAATTTTGTAAATTAAAAACTTTGAAGGTGGTCTTGTAGAATCATGGAAAATAATAAAGAAAGATCCATGCGGCCAGAGAGCCCCATGCGGCTCAGAGAGTTTATGCGGCTCAAGTATCCATGCGGCTCAAATAAGCTCTATGCGACTCAGAAAGGAGCCACGTGGCCTGCAAACAGCTCTCCCGTTTGTTCTTTACTACATTAAAAGCCTTGACGGCTGAAAGCTCTGATAAGGTGACAGTTCTGACACAAAGATATCATTATGACTCCTTTATAATGATGGACTCCTTGGAAAGCGAAAAAAATCTCTGACACAATCCCCCGAGGTTCAGAAACTGTCATGCGGCCTTGACACGTGGACAGTCGTATGCGGCCCAAGCGGAGGCTCCTCCATGCAGTTCATGAAGAATAGCCCCATGCGGCTCACGAAGAATAGCCCCATGCGGCTCACGAAGACTAGCCCCATGCGGCTCACGAAGACTAGTCCCATGCGGCTCACGAAGAGCAGCCCCATGCGGCTCACGAGGACTATCTCCATGCGGTTCACGAAGAAGGCACCCATCATGCGGTCATCCACACTCATGCGGCTCAAATCATTATCATGTGGTCCAAATGGTCAGGGGGCCACTCTCAGGCAGCCTTGACACATGGCCAGCCTTATGCGGCTCAAAGAGGAGCAACTTTCCTGTGGCTTAGATTTCTGCTGTGGCTGGCGGTTACGATACGTGGCATGATAGCAGGGCACGTGGCATCAGATTGATCGAAATCTCTCAACAAATCCCAATGAAATATTGGGATCAAATCAGATCATTTACAAATAAGCAAATTAATGACACGTGTCGAAAAATCCGAGGTTGGCATGATAAATCAGAGGATTTATGTCAATCAGCATTAATTATCCACAAAAGATTTGATACAATCACATTTATTGCTCAAATCCCGATGAACGATCCAGATCTAATGATCCTTAGCCGCCGACTTTTAAGAATGGGCAATCATTGCAAACCCTAATGAAGCTCCCCCACTCTTATAAATAGCAGGGTGTCATTCCCTTGCAAAAGATATACAGAAATATACAGAGAGAGAGAGAGAGACACATAGAGACATACACAGAGACAGAGAGATATATACAGAGAGAGACATAGAGAGCCAGAGAGCCTGAAGAGAGAGCATTTTTTCATCAACGCCCAGCAGTTCTTCTACAGAGCCAAGGCTGCACCCGATCGTCCAAGGAGTAAGGCAGAGCTGCCGTCGCTTTCCCGAGCCTTTACCGTCACCCCCCAGAATCTAAAATAAATAATTGTACTTAGATTGTTGTACCTAGGTTTTCGTCCCTAGGCTTTCTTTGTACAAGCGAGTTTGTATTTTGAAGTAAAAGTCCAGTCCTCCGATAATTATTCTGATCTTTTATATTTCATGGCAAACAAACTTATTGCCTAACTCAATCATGCAACAACTTAACCCGTAGGACGAGCAAAGGCTATGACAAGCCTTGCACCGTAGAAACATGTATTGAGACTTATGGGATACTTTGCTATGCCAAGCAGTGGATATTGGGACAGTGCATGCTTTATCAAGCATTGGACAGTGGGATCGTGCATGCTTTACCAAGCATTTATATTGTGCGACGCCTATGACTTAGGCTAATTTCATAGCTTTATGGCAACTTAGACCAACTTTTCTTCTCCCAGCCACGGAATGAAGGACCGAGTGTCATTTTGAAAGCACGTCGTGCAACGATTCTAAGCCGACCGTGGAACCTTTTCCATATTCTAACTCAGTCCGACCCAACTTGGGATATTTTCTTAGCTATGTGGATTCGTCTTTTTTATTATCAAGCCTACTTGTGCATTTAAAATTTTTTATTTTATTAGTGTGAAGGCCAAGCCGAGGCAAGTTCACCTAAGCCACCCACCTTAGCGAGGAGTCGTCTCGACCGAGCGGGACTTCGAGCAAGCTGTTGCATGGCTAAGTCTAAATGCCATTGGCATTTTGATTCTGCAGGTTGAACTGAGCGGGATGGGGCACTACATAATCCTCCATCAATTAATTCAATTTTGTCAAATTATTGGATTTTAGACAGTGTTGCCATAATCATATTGCTTTTTATTCTTCTTTGTTTGTCCAATCACATCCACGGGTTCTATCGTACCCATTAAATCTACCGACACAATATATTATAATAAAGATGTCAATTTAAAATATGTTCTTTATGTACCTTCTTTTCGAAAAACATTTTATGTGCCAGTAAAATCACCAAGTCCTTGAATTGTTGCATGATTCTTTTTTCGAATTTTTGTGGTTTGTATGACTTGGCTACGAGAATAATGATCGATTGGGGGTAAGCAAAGTGGAGGTCTCTATTTCATGTTACTAGTTCACAAGTCACCTACTGTATATCATACAATCGCTGTCGATATCACCTGGCACCTTCATCTTGATTACCCATCTCTTGCGTGTCTCTGTGTAACATCTAAGTTTGTTTTCTCTTTTAGTGAACATTTTGAGAATAATTGTGACGTTTGTCCATTAGCAAACCAAACTTGTTACATTTTTCGTCTAGTAGTACTTCCTCTCAGTTTTCGTTTTTACTAGTACATTGTGATATTTGGGGTCCCCATAAACATCCAACATATTCATGTGCTTATTTTTTTTTCCTAATGATCGTTGATTACTTTACTCGTTGTACGTGATTATTCCTTATGGCATATAAATCTAACGTCCCTATACTACTTATGTCTTTCTTTACTTTTATTTTGGCTCAATTTAACTCACAAATCAAAATAATTTGAAATGATATTGGCAACAAATTTATTTCTTTATGTTTATTTTTTTATCACTAAGGGTATTGAATTTCAACGTTCTTGCTGTTGGCCCAATGATTGTATCATGTTTTTGAATATGGTTAATCTGTTAAGTTTAGCATTTTATTATCACTAATCTTCATACTATTACTATAGCATTTCTACTTATACTTATACCTTAGGTGATATGTGCTTATTGTTTTACATATTAGTGATATGAGTTTTTATTATATATATTTTAAATTTAATTGAGTTGTCAAAATTAAAACTATGTTTTGATTATGGTTATTCAATTAAGTTTAACATTATGATATCACTAATATTTATGCTATTACTATAGCTCTTATACTTAAACTTAGTATTGTCCTACTGTGCTTTATCTTATCATATTTGCTACATGTATATTGCTTTGTTCGTCTAACATGTACATGCAGAAAAGCAATAAGCAAAATCAATGTGGACATATAAAATAAAGAAATCATGGTGAGCCAAAGACGACGGATCCCACAAGATTTCTCTGAACCACCCGACGACATCTCCGGAGCCACGCACTCGGGGGTTTCGCTGCCCGGTAAATGGACGGGGGTTGAGGAGGCAGCGCACCCCGTGGAGGTTCGGGGGTGAATCCCCCGAAAGGTATTCAGTTTTCACAAACTGGATATCTTTGGATAGATGTCGTCAAGGAAGAAGCCAACATCTATCAAGGAAAGAAGCCATGCCATGCCATCATCATTTCAAGAATGTAAAGAAGCCTGCACCTGCTACAGTATATTTGAAGTCTGTAATGAGTCTTAGGAATAATTGTAAACACAAGAAATGGATGGCAAAATCGAAAGCTAGGGTAAAAATTAGCCCAAGATCATTTTCGGATGAAAATCGACATACTGACGGTATACCGGTCTATACCGATTTTTGTTCACAGAAAGTTTCTGTCTACAAAATCGGCGTACCGACGGAATATCGATCTATACCGATGGTATACCGATTCAGTAACGTTGAAAATCCAGCGGTCGGATTTCGAGCATTTAATAATCCCAACGGCTATATTTCTAGACGTTGTAATTCTAGACCGGTATACCGGTTCGTACCGACGATATACCGATCGCTGATTGAAAAGTTGCCTTTGAGCTCTTTTCAATACTTTGGTTATAAATAGCCTTGAACCCCTTCATTCAAGGTTGATATTTTGAGCCTAAAAATTTCTAAACCACCAAAACCTATCCACAAACAACTCTACAAAGCTTTCATTTGTCATCCACAATTGTGTTAGTGTTATTGAGTTAAAAAGTGAGATCTTCATCTTGTTGTATAAGAAGATCAAAACCTATTATGAAAGGTTGAAGTTGGAGAGTTTTCGGATCCAAACTCTCGGTTGAAGTTGGAGAGTCTTCGGATCCAAACTCTCGGTTGAAGTTGGAGAGCCTTCGGATCCAAACTCTCGGTTGAAGTCAGAGAGGCCTTCGGACTAAAGCTCTCGTGTAAGAAGTTGGTGAACCTTCGTATAAAAACTCACGTTGTACTATTTGCGATAATAGTAGATTAAATCCGGAGAGAGTTCCGGGACTGGAGTGCCCCTTGGGAGGATACCAGGATACATCGGGTGTCGGTATTATTTTGCTTCTTCTCTTGCACTTATATTTTTAAATTTCCCATTAGCTTGTGTTAAGTGCTTGATTAGTTAGCTTGACCCTATTCACCCCTCGGCTTACTACTCTTGCGTCTATATACTCCACAACAATAGGATTATCGAACGTAAGCATCGTCATATTTTACAGGTTACTCGTGCTTTACTTTTTCAATCTAGTTTATATATTCACTTTTGGGGTGAGTGCCTTAAATATTGTTTATTTAATTAATCACTTGTTAATACCACTTCTTGATAACACCACACATTTCTAACGTTTGTATCATCACCCACTACCATATAATCACCTTCGTGTTTTTTGGTTGTCTTTGTTATGCCACTATAGTTCCAACCTAAATCCAAATTTGTGCCATGCGCTAGCTGTTACATTTTTTAGATATCCTACTGGACAAAAAGGTTACAATTTATTTGATTTAGAATCTATGATATTTTTCGTTAGTCGAGATATCAAATTCTATGAAAATATATTTCCATTTAAACTAATTCTCCCTCAATATAATCCTCCATCATTACCTCACATTAGCCAACCCCATCACTATCCCTTAAATTATGTACCACTTACCACTGAAGCCATAAATAACTTTCTTTTTGATTCTTCTACTCCCACCATCTTTCCAAGTCAAATCGTACACTACCACCACTTCCAACAAACTGTACTAGCTTACTTGTTTCCCTAACTGTCGTACTTGCCTCTGACCGAATTTACTCACATGTCCTCCCACCCATTCCACATATTTCGGACCTCACATCTCTTACTACACCAATTCAACCTGCCTGTGATTCAAACCAACCTTTTACACAACCCACTTGGCATGCAAATTATTATATGAAGTTCGCTCACACTGGACTCCACCAATCATTGACTCCGTTGTCTAGTTATACTCGAGGTACGAGGCACCATCTCTCTATTTTTTAATCTTATTCACGTCTTTTATAATAGACTAGACCCATGAATAACTCATAATCAACTGATACTTCCAAACCCCCAAATCCATATACATAAACCTGTTAGCCCAATGATTATATCATATTTTTGAATATGGCTAATCAGTTAAAGTTTAACATAATGATGTCACTAATATTCATAAATTTACTATCATATTGCTACTTAAACTTAGCATGTATTGTCCTACTGCTCACTAAATATTATCTTATTATCATACTATGATACTGTTTTGTTCGTCTAACATGTACTTGTAGACATGCAGTAAGCATGATCAAGCATAATCAAACCAGGACATATGTGATGAAGATTTGATGATGGGCCAAAGATGACGTTAAATTAGAAGATTTCTCTAAACCACCCAACGACCTATCCGGGGCTTCGCACTCGGGGGTTCCGCTGTCTGGTCAGCGGATAGGGATCGAGGGGGCAGTGCCCCCTGTTGGGGTCCGGGGCGAAGCTCCCAAAATGTATTCAAATTTTCAGATCTGTTTATCTTTGGACATCTGTCGTCAAGGAAAAAGGCGTCTTCAAGTGTGCTCAAAGGCATCTTCAAAAGGGCTATTAGTTTTTTCAATTTATTCTATAATTTTCTATTTATTGAGTCTAGATAATTTGTGAGTCGGGATCACTGGCAATTTAGTAGACCACTCTCACAAACCCTTTTGACCCATACCAAATCCTAAACCCTTGCTCATCCAAAAATCATGCTGAACCAAAACTGACCTGAAATCAGCCTAACCGAACTCGGCCAAAGTTCTAGCCGAACTCGGTCCACTTAAATTTCTCCTGGTCAGCAGCAAATTTATACTCCTTTGGATCTGTAACTTTCACAATTATGAACGTTAACCCTACCGAGTTCTGCCCGAACTTTGTCCTAGAAAAATCTATAAATAGAGAAGAATTTGTCATTTCTGATTACTCATTCACTCTTCATCTGCTCTATCTATTCCAAAGCTTCCTTTTTACTTAATGAGCTTTAATCTCCCTATTCCCAAGACAACTCCTATTCTTCTAAGTGCCGGTGGTTTCCGATTTGGAGTATTCGAGTTGTACAAGCTTGGAGTATAAAATTTTTCTTCAGAAAGGTGTTGAAGTTTGTTCGTGGGCTTTGGATGAAAACACGACGGTGTTGAAGTTTGATCGTGGGCTTTAGATTAAAATACGACGGTGTTGAAGTTGGCGCATTCTTCGGAGCAAAGCACACGGTGTAATCTCTATTCAAAATAATGGATTAAATAGCGGGCAAGAGTTCTCGCGACTGGACTAGTCCTCTCAGAGGAAAATCAGTATAAACCTTGGTGTTTGCGTTTGCTCTTCCCTACTCATTTACTTTACGCATTTACTTATATACTGCCTACTTCATATTTGTTTGATTACTGCCATAAATATTTTAAAGTGGTGATTATTATTCCGCTGCGCACACGCACTCTACTCACCCCCTCTAGAGGTGCCATCGATCCTACAAAACCTATACAAACTTATTCTACATAATTCCTATTACATTTATTAGAGATTAGAAGCATAAACAATCTTTAGAAATCAAAATTCTATTGAAACATACACACAAACACTTGGTGATCACTTAGAAATTTCTAACGACAAATAAACATGGAATTGAGATTGGCTCTAGCAGAGATCCAAACAAGGAAAAAAACCTACTAGAGATTGGCTCTAATAGAGATCCAAACAAGGAAAAATGGCTTGGAGAAGAAGTCCTTTGATCTCTCCTCGGAATTGTGAGCTTTTCCTAGAGAATCACCATGGTTTGGGCTTGTAAATGAAGAAGAATGGATGGAAATTTTGAAGTTTATTAAAGTATAGATTACTTTGGGTACATGCCAAAAGGATCCTTCTGTCAAAAGGATGTAAAGAGCCCTAAGCGACACGATATTTGAGTATCTTTGGACCAACGCTAGCTGGGAACCGGCTCCTACGCTAATCCAAGGTGATAAATAGTTTACAAACTGATTTACTCAAGGACTACTTGCAAATATTATTTAGTTTTGGATCCATGGGAATCGAATTCGGACTGAACTCTGTCCCCTTGTTTGCAGAACAACAGCTCAAATTTTGGACCAAAAAGGAAAGGGGTTATGGTTAGATTTGGAGGGGGACGAAAAAATTAGGACTTTTGTGGAGAAGAAAAAGTGGAGAGGAAGTTATGGGCGCGCGCGCACACACACACACACACACACACACACACACACACACACACACACACACACACACACACACACACTCTCTCTCTCTCTCTCTCTCTCTCTCTCAACTATTATATGCATGAGAATCTAGTTAGTTAGGAAATGGAAGGATCTAGAAATTTCTAGGAGTTTCTCTTTTGGGAAGGGATTAATAATGGGAATTCTCTCCATAATAATTAATCAGAATAACTAATTAGTAGTTATAATTAGCAAAATAATTTTAGGTCAAAATAATACTAAATGACGACATTTGGGTTAACGGAGGTTGCAAATCTACCCTTCTAAAAAAATTTGTCCACAAAATTTAAAGATAGACACATGCATGAAAAAGAAAGAAAAATAACTAATTAATAATTATAATTAGTTATTCTCTTATGGGAAGTGATTAATAATGGATATTCTCTCCAAATAATTAATTAGAATAACTAATTAATAATTATAATTAGCAAAATAATTTTAGGTCAAAATATTTCTAAATGACTCCTTACAAACCTCTTACCGATCTAAACAGATCACCATACTACTTGGAATATGAAAAACACAATTACAAACTCACGATGAATGACGAGCAGAGTTACTCGAAACAACTCTTTGAAATAGTCACAAATCTTCTTTCCATCTCCAAAAGTGTGAAGCCTCTCTTGCATTGCTAATCAGGGTTTGAAAATGTCTAATATATACCCCCCTCAAAGCCGTAACAGATCTAGACTATTGGATATGATCCAAGGTGTAAAAATACCTTCCCAAATTTACACAGCCTCGACAACCGAACTCGAGCCAAGTTCAATTGTTTTCGAGCCAACAAGAGCAATGTTCTGACTCCCGAGGGGCCGAACTCGGGCTGAGTTCCCCTGTGACTGAACTCATGCCGAACTCACCCCAAATTTCCCTTAGGCATAGGCAGAAACTGCTGCTCCGATACTATGAGTTTCGCCGATACGCGAACGACACTCGTCACACTTCCCAAACTTCTCCGACACACGGATGACATTCATGACACTCCGGAATTTCTCCACATAGATTGGGAACCCCACCTAATACCAACAAAATATATATATATATATATATATATATATATATATATATATATATATATATATATATATATATATAGTGGTAGGTGAGAATTTTATGTAACTTTAAATTTATTCAAAATTATAACGTAAGACTTAAAATTTATAATTTAAATTAGAATTAAGAATTGTAATTGGAGTATATTCAGTCTAAATTATGTTTTCTACAATTTATTTAGATAGCTATATTTTTATAACTTAGTAGCAGTATATAAGAGAGCTTATTGACCACCTTTTGCTTTCTTGCATCTATAAAAGGGCCATGGTCTAGCGGTTGAGGTGGCATGTGTTATTGGTGAGACCAAAATTTTGAGTTTTGTCCTCCACATAAACAACTAATAAATTTTTTACAACATAATATTAATACAAAAATAAACTAATTCGCCGTTGCCGGGGATCGAACCCGGGTCACCCGCGTGACAGGCGGGAATACTCACCACTATACTACAACGACTTTGTTGTCAAAAGAAACAAATATTTTCCTAATGAACACTTGATAGAGGTCACCCAAGATTTAATGTCATGTGCATGTCGTTGCGTGTGGGCCGTGTCATTCTTTGTAACATTTTTCTACACCTCCTCTTTCAATACTGAATGATGGCCGATAAAAATTAGCCGCCCTCTTTCTCGACTGCGGTGTTGTGCCAATTCTTCTTAGTATATTGGTGAACATTATTTGGTTTTAGACTGAAAACTGAACCAAATGAGAGATTCAGACCGATTTGAAAAAAAAAATCGGTGAGTTTTGGTTATAAAATACTAAATTTTTATATAGTTTTTGTCCTAAATCGAATATTGAATAAGACTTACGCAATTATGTAAATATTTTCAATTTTTTTGCATAATTTTTATTAAAATTATGTATATTTTGAAAACAGCAATTCTATGTATATGTTTTGAAGTTCAACTTTGACGGAGTTTACAAATCTACTCTCCTAAAAAAATTTGTTACCCGAATGTCGTCAAAGTTGAAGAGTAGAGTTACCCGAAACAATCACCTCTCGAAATAGCCGCAAATCTTCTTTCCATCTCCAAAACTGTAAAGCATCTCCTGAATTGCTAATTATGGTTAGGAAATATCTAATATATACCACCTCAAAGTCGTTACAGATTTGGACCATTGGATGTGATCCAACGGTGTAAAAACACCTTTCTAAATTTGCACAGCCCCGACAACCGAACTCTACCTGAGTTCAAGTGTTTTCGAGCCAGCAAGTCGAGCAAAGTTTTGACTCGAGTTCCCCTTGGACAGAACTCATGCCGAACTCACCCCGAATTTTCTCTAGGCATGGGCAAAAACTGCTGCTCCGCTACTCCGAGTTTCGCCGATACGTGAACGACACTCATCGCACTCTCCGAACTTCTCCTACACACGGATGACGTTTGTCACACTCCAGAATTTCTCCACATAGATTGGGACTCCACCCAACACCAACAAGGCTAGGGTTACATATATGAGTAACATATGTTACACCTTACATGGTATAAATTTTCCATGAATTTGTTTCCAAGGAATTTGATTTCTAGGAATATAGGATTTCTTGCTATATAACATTACATTTACCAAATGTATCTCCTAGTATGACATAAAATAGATATATATGATAATTGTGGGGTGCAAGGGTAATTTTTGCTGGTTATATGTTGGTGTTTTGCCTTTGAAAACTAGAAAGAATAGTTCCACATTGCTCACACCAAAGAGTGAGTATCTCAATATAAAGTTTTGCTTGTGTTGAGATGTGCACATAGGATGTGGTGGGACACATAGGTGCCATGTGGAAGTGTTTTTTTAGTAGAAAGAGGGCTAACTCCACAAAGGAAGCATTTATGTTTTTTGTCATGCTCATGGAATGATTCTCTTTAGAACTAAGTTCCGAAGGGGCTTAGTGATGTTGGCCCAATGATTACATCGTGTTTTTGAATATGGCTAATCAGTTAAGTTTAACATAATGATGTCACTAATATTCATATACTCACTATCATGTTGCTACTTAAACTTAGCATTGTCCTAATTGTCCTATATTATATTGCTATGCTTGTATCGTACTGCAACATATTTTGCTGGCCTAACATGTATTTGTAGACATGCAGTAAGCATGATCAAACAAGATCTAAACAGGACATAGGCAATGAAGAATTAATGATGGAGCACAGACGGCGTCATACAAAGAGATTTCTTCGAACCGCCTAGCGACGTATCCGGGGCCTCGCATCGGGGGTTTCGCTGCCCGGTCAATGGACAGGGGTCGAGGGGGCAGCGTCCCCCGTCGGGGGTTCGGGGGCGAAGCCCCCGAAAGGTATTCAGATTTCCAGATCTGTTTATCTTTGGACGACCGCTGTCAAGAAAAAAAACGTCTTCACTTCTGCTCAGATATCAGAAGAAAGGCGTCGTCACAGGGCTCTTAGCTTTCCTACTTGTTCCAAGTCTGTAATCTTCATTTTATTGAGTCTAGGAGAATGTGTACATTGAGTCGCGCTGAGTCATCTCAACCCCTAGACATATATCTCCAAGCTCTACCATACAAACAGACCAATTCCTGAACCAAGCCCAAGCTCCACAAAGCCCAAAAGCCCAATGGACCAATTCTGTCTTCTGGAGACAGAGTTCGGGCCGAACTCTGCCTCCACACAGAGTTTGGGCCGAACTCTGTCCCCTGATTTCCAGCACCCTGATTTTTAGGGCCTGCTTGCTACAAGCTGTCCAACGTTCAAAAATTTGAATTCTTGGGACAGAATTCTGGCCGAATTCTGCCTCCCCAGAGTAGTATAAATAGAGCTTGAATTCTTTCATTTTAAATCATCTCTTACCTTCAAATATTCAAGCTTTCTAAGCTCTACTACTCCAAGCCTCATTCTTCCATATCTCCTAAGCCACAACTCTCCTTAGCCCAAGGTGCTCAGTGCGATATCAGCTAGAAGTTGTGTGCAAGAGGGAAAGAAAAGTCACTTGGACAATTCCAAGTTTCGCCACCTGCGAATCTGTAAGAAGTTGGCGTGCTCTTCTGAGTAAAGGCACGTGGTTGTACACTATTTCACAAATAGTGGATTTCAATCCTGAGCTAGAGTTCTCAGGCCTGGACTAGTCCTCCACGAGGAAAACCAGGTTAAAACTGCTGTGTCTGCGAATGCTCTTCTGATCTTTATTTACTTCCGTATTTATTTCTGATTTATTTACTATCTTGATAGTTGTTTGTGTGGAGGTGATATAGAGTTAATTTTTATTTGGTGATTATTGACACAAACTCTATTCACCCCCCTCTAGAGTTGCCTACACGTTATTTCAAGTGACTCGGACTTGGGCTCGAACTCGGACTCAAGGGCGTAAAGTGGCGCTTTTTGGCACACTTTGCATTTAGCATGGCGCTTTATACGCTTTTGTTGCGGGAGTCGCATGGGCAAGCACGGGGGCAGACTCGGGGACAGGCGCGGGCTAGGTGCGGTTCTGCACGGCCGCTTCCACACGCGTTCCTGCATGCTACTGAAGAACGTGTAGGCAACTCTAGAGGGGGGGTGAATAGAGTATGTGTTGAAAATACTCAAATTAAAAAATAACTCTATTCAAGTCCAACCAACAGAAAGTATAATCAGAGTATAAATACGGAATATAAACAAAGATCAGAAAAGCATACGCAGACACAGCAGTTTTAACCTGGTTTCCCTCGTGGAGGACTAGTCCAGGCCTGAGAACTCTAGCTCAGGATTGAAATCCACTATTCGTGAAATAGCGTACAACCCACGTGCCTTTACTCAGAAGAGCACGTCAACTTCGTACAGATTCGCAGATGGCGAAACTTGGAATTGTCCAAGTGACTTTTTTTGAAACTATTGCACACAAACTTTTAGCTGACTCGCACTGAGCACCTTTGGGGCTTGGGAAGTTTTATGGCTAGTAGATGAGAAGAGTAAGGCTTGGAGTAGTCGAGCTTAGAAGGCTTGAATATTTGAAGGTAAGAGATGATTTAAAATGAGAAAAATTCAAGCTTTATTTATACTACTTTGGGGAGACAGAGTTCAGCCCGAATTCTGTTCCAAGAATTCAAATTTTTGAACGTTGGACAGCTTGTATCAAGAGGCCCTAAAAATTAGGGTGTTAAAAATAAGGGGTCAGAGTTTGGCCCGAACTCTGCCTTAGACAGAGTTCGGCCCGAACTCTGTCTCCCTTGGGACAGAAGTTCTCAATGGGCTATGGTGGTTTGGTTTGGTTCAGGAATTGGTCTGTTTGTATGGTAGAGCTTGGAGAGATATATCTAGGGGTTGAGATGACATAGTGCGACTCAACGTACACATTCTCCTAGACTTAATAAATTAAAGATTACAAACTTGGAACAAATAGAAAAACTAAGCGCCCTTTGATGACGCCTTTCTTCTAATATTTGAGCAGACCCGAAGACGTCTTTTTCCTTGATAGCAGTCGTCCAAAGATAAATATATATGATATCTGAATACCTTTCAGAGGCTTCACCCCCGAACCCCTACGGGGGGTGCTGCCCCCTCGACCCCTTTCCCCTAACCGGGTAGCGGAACCCCCGATACGAGGCCCCAGATAGGTCGCTAGGCGGTTCAAAAAAAACTTCTTATATGACGCCGTCTTTGGCTCATCATTAATTCTTCATTGCATATGTCCTATTTTGACCATGTTTGATCATGCTTACTGCATGTCTATAAATACATGTTAGGCGAGCAAAATAATATTTGTAGTACGATACAAGCATGACAATATGATATAGAATAATTAGGACAAATGCTAAGTTTAAGTAGCAACATGATAGTGAGTATATGAATATTAGTGATATTATTATGTTAAACTTAATTGAGTAGCCATATTCAAAAACACGATGTAATCATTGGGCTAATAGCTACACCTCAGGACTTCTACGCGCTTGTGCTGCTGAGCGCGTGGCTTAGTGCATGGGCTGTTGTACTATTGCACGCGCTGCTGTACTGTTGTTAGGCACTGATTGGGAGATTTGGACATTTATGGAAAGATTGAGTCAATATTACAGATCGTATTTTTGTGGAATTTGAATTCGATTTAGTTAAATCTATCCATGATTTGTTTCTATCTTTTCGTAGTCAGTGTACGACCAGGATTAGAGTTAGGGTTTCGGGCCAACACTATAAATACTCTCTTCGTGTCTTCTTTGACAATTGACTCAGAAAAAAGAGACAAAGCGAGTTGAGAGGTTGCTGCCATTGGAGTCTAAGGAGTTCTGCAAGGTGACAGCGAGCATTCCAGAAGTCTTTTTTTAACTTGATGGATCGTGGGAGCAGATCGTAGTAGGGCAAATCTTGCTTTGAGCAACGGTGATCTTCATTACCCCAGCATAGTTGCATCTTTATCTTCCTCCGTCTTCTTCTAAGAGGCTACATGATCTTTAGAGAAGCAAATTCTTTTGCTCTGAATTCTTTGAAGTTCCTCATATACAGAGTGTGTGAGTAAATTCGTTTGCAGAATTACTCTGTCTACTTACGTTCTTCCATCTAAGATCTGTTTCGAGAATGACAATCTCAAAGCAAGATCCAGATTTGATGGAGAACAGTCGTGCAAACCTTCTCGACACAAGTTTTAACAAACTTGAGAAGTTTGACGGGGAGCATTATAATGTCTGGAAGAGAAAGGTCAGCCTTAATCTTTAACTCGTGAATGTGGAGTATGTGTTGACAGATCTTGAGCCTTTGATTCCAGAGGGTGAAAATGCTCGAAGGGTCGCTAAGGCCACTACTCTACAATCTAAGTGGAGGAAAGATAACAACCTCTGTAAGTTGCTTATCTTGAACTCTATGGAGGACTCTCTGGCGGAGTCTTACAACAAGAAGGTCAATGCAAAGAACGTTTGGGAGTCTATAGAGAATCTCTACAAGGCAAACGATAACAGAAACAAGATCCACATGACTGAAAAAGTCTTGAAGATGCGGTTTGAGGACGACAAGATGATATTGCCTTAAGTCAAAGAATTTCTCAAGTTACGACAAAAACTTGAGGATGTTGGCATGCCCCTGGTCGATGCTTTCATTTTCGAAGAATTTTTGCCAAGCTCCCACCTGGGTGGAGCAACTTTATTACGGATATGCACCGTAAGAAGATGGAGGTGTATCTTGAGCGTCTCTTACACTGGATTATGGAAGACGATTTGAGGGCTCAACTCAAAGTGGATACCCTGTCAAAACAGATGGCCAAGGCCAACTTGGTGCAAGGTGGAGACTCTAAGGGAAAGCAGAAGGCTTCTCACAAGAAGAAGAAGAAGGACATTCACTATCTAAAGGTGAAGTCGGCTCAATTCAAGCCCAAGTCTAAAGGACATGGGACCTCTTTCAACTGTAGCAGGAAAGGCCATTGCAGAATGGATTGCAAGGAAAAACCTAAATAGAAAGAGAAAGGTGAGGCTAACTTTGTTGCTATGATTGTGCAGATTGACTCAAATGGTGTTGACACGGACTGGTGGATAGATACTGGGGCATCGTGCCATGTTTGCTCAAAGAAGGAGTGGTTCACCACATATAAACTTGTTTTGAGAAGATTATGGTGGCGAACCGGACACAAGCTAAAGTACTGGGGATTGTGATGGTACTACTACAAGTCTCTGACGCTTTAGGATGTAAAATATGTATCGGCTATAGCCAAGAACCTGGTCTTTGGAAGTCTGTTCTGCAATGTAGGCTTACGGATGGACATTAACGCTGGTCATGTTGTCATATCTTATAAAGGAACATACTTCGAAAAGACTTTTTATATCGAAGGGATGTTCAAACTTCAACTTGTAACTCCAATAGAGATAATAAATGCAGCCTCTTCTTCTGGTTATTCTCTTTAGTTGTGGCATAATAGACTAGGACATGTTCATTATAAAAGAATAAACAAGATATCTAATCTAGGACTTATCTCCAAATGTAGAGGTAAGGAGTTAGAGAATGTGAGGTCTATGCACAGACGAAGATCAACAGAAAACCGTTCAAGCGGGTAAACTGAAGTAAAGATCTTCTAGTGTTAGTGCACTAAGATATCTGTGACTTCAAACAGTTCTCCACAAAGGCCGGGATGAAGTATTTTATTACTTTCATCAACAATTTCTCAAAGTATGAGTTCGTTTATCTGCTCAAGTCCAAAGATGAAACATTTTAGAAATTTAAGGACTTCAAGGCTGAAGTCAAGCATCAAACTAGACAACAACTCAAGACACTCAGAAGTGATCGAGGTGGAGAGTATATGTCTCATGAATTTGCATCATTCTGCAGAGAACATAGAATTTTCAACGAGATGACTGCTCCATACTCACCTCAATCAAACAGTGTTGCAGAAAGGAAGAACAAAATGTTAGTAGAGATGATGAATTTAATGCTGTTGACTGCGGGTCTTCCAAATTGCTTCTGGGGTAAAGCTGTGCTTACAGCTACTTTTATTCTGAATAGAGTACCGCATGCAACTTCTGATGTCACTCCTCATGAACCCTGGTTCCAGGTCAGACCCAACTTCAATGTCATTCGAGTGTGCGGGTGCATGACATATGTAAAACTTTCTGATCTGAAGATTCAGAAGTTGGGAATGAGACTACGAAGATAATCTTTCTGTGTTATGCTAAAAAGAGTGATGCTCGAAGATTTCTTGATATTGAGTCAAATCATATCATTCAATCTCGCAATAAAGAATCTGTGAAGACAAGTTTGCAAGACACAAGAACATTGTTCTCATGGACATTTTAGAGAATAGTGTGGGTACACAGGAGGCTGAAGCTCCTAACAAAGATGTAGTCCAAGAAGAAGAAGTTGCAGAAACAACTGTTGAACCAGAACTCACAGAACCTGTGTCTAAGCGAGTTAGGAGACAGAAGGACTTCGGAAATGATTTCGTCATCTATCGTGTGGAAGCAGATCCGTACCTATGATGAGGCAATGAAGACTAGAGACGCTGTCTTCTGAAAGCTTCTGGAAGGAGGCTATTATTAATGAGTATGACTCGATAATTTCCAACAATGTAACTACCTCGATTTGAAATATCTACTTTTGAAAATTTTGAGTTATAAAATTCTCCTCTTAAAATTTTATTTGGAAATCAATGTAATTATTTTTTGAAAAACGATAAAATTAATTTTAGATTATTCTAAATTTATACAAATTCTGATTATAATTATTTAATTAATTATTTTTATTTTAGGATTATTTTATTGTTTAATTATTGTGAGCCTACCAAATTTGGACTTGGATTGTGGGCTAGCTATCCTAATTGTCTACCAAGCCTTGGACTTGGATTGTGGGCCTATTGTTTGCCATGAAATATAAAAGAGCAGAACAATTATCGGAGGACTGGACTTTTACTTCACGTTACAAACTCGCTTGTACAAAGAAAGCCTAGGAAAGAAAACCTAGGTACAGCAGTCTAAGTACAATTGTTTATTTTAGATTCTGGGGGGTGACGATAGAGGCTCGAAAAAGCGACGGCCGCTCTGCCTTACTCCTTGGACGATAGGTATGCAGCCTTGGCTCGGGGAAGATATGCTTGGCGTTGACGAAGAAATGCCCTTCTTGCTCTCCTCGTGTTGCTCTTCTGGCTTCTCTCTCTCTGTGTGTATTTTCTCTCTGATTATTAGGGGGAGCTCTCTGTGTATATCTGTATATCTCTTGCAAGGGAATGGCACCCTGCTATTTATAATAGTGGAGGGCATAATTAGGGTTTGGATGATTATCCATTCTCAAAGTGGCGACGTCCAATCTGGACCATTCGTCTTGAATGTGAAGGATCTGGGCCATTAATGTGGATAGTGTTGAATCTTGTGAATGATTAATGCTGATTGCTTTAAATCTTCATGATTGATTATGCCAAGCTTGGATCTCTCACCACGTGTCCCATTGGCTTGATTATGAATGATATGGCCCGATCTCATTAATCATGAGGATAGCGTTAAATATGATTATTGGGATCTGGTAAATCTCTGATTAATTTAATACCATGCATCCCATAATCACCCTGCTACCAGCTGTCATGCTATGGGGGCATTTGAATCTCTGCCACGTGGCTTAATGGTGGACCCTGCCAGAGCTGCATGATATCCGTGAACCGCATAAGACAGTATCTCAATGAGCCGCATAGATATAGTACTTGCGAGCCGCATGGGATGGTTTCTTAGTGAGCCGCAGGAAGCTGATCTCTGCCAGCCGCATGAAGCTGTTCTTCGATTGCGCCGTATGGGATAGTTTCTTGGTGAGCCGCAGGAAGCTGATCTCTGCCAGCCGCATGAAGCTGTTCTTCGATTGAGCCGCATGAGATAGTTTTTTGGTGAGCCGCAGGAAGCTGATCTCTGCCAGCCGCATGAAGCTGTTCTTCGATTGAGCCGTATGGGAGTAGCCACGTGGCAATCTCGGATCGTATCAGAGATTTTCTTATGTTCTCGAAGAGTCTGCCATTATGGCGGGACCATCATGGCACTTTATGTTAGAGCCGTCAGCTGTCAAATCATGGCAGAGCATTAAATAGGGCCATTACTCGATGGCCAGCTGTGTGAAGGGATCCCAGGGGGACACGTGGTGTTGATCGAGCCGTATATCTCTGTTGGTCGTTTGTGAGCCGTATATACTTTTGAGCCGCATGAGGCTGGAAGACTCTTTGAACCGCATGGGACCGTCCCTATGTAAGCCGTATGGACTCTCCTGTCCCGAGCCGCATGAGGCTGAGGGTCTTTCTGAACCGCATGGGATTGCCCCTGTATGAGCCGCATGGGTTCTCCTGTTCCGAGCCGCATAGACCATCATTCTGATATTTTCCATGCTTCTACAAGACCTCCTTCAAAGTTTTCAATTTGCAAAATTGAAATACTTTGAATAAGAAGCATGGCCTTTGCCAACCGCATAGATTCGTTCAGCCGTAGAGACTTTCAAGCCGCATGAATGGCTTAGCCGCAGGGACTTTTGAACTACAGGGATATCTCAGCCGCATAGTTCCTTGCCATGTCATTATGTCATGCATGCAAACCCCTTTTGGGGCAGGATCCCAAGGGTTTCTGATCTTTAATTATCTGGTCTACATCGATAGCCGAAGAGTCGACTTCTTTGTACGAGGCGTCGGTCTTGGTCCTCTATAAATGGAAGGGTTTTTCGGAGGGATTTCTCTCTTGGACTCTTCTTGATTTAAGATTTTTGTCTTGCTTTCTTCTTCTGACCGGCAGACGACGATGGCACCTAGGGCTTCCAAGGCAGTGAAGAAAGCTGTGGCGAAGAGTAGGAAGTCGGCTTCGTCTTCAACCGTCGCACCTTCCGTTCGTCTTGACGTTCATGTTGTCGTCGAAGGTAAGGACTGTGTGGAAGATTGGGTGCTTTGAAACCCTAACAGATGCTGCTCTGCTGCATTACTTCGTGCATAATCATTTGATGCAAATTTTTCAAATTTTGTGGTCCGTATACACGTCCCATATGCCACATGGAATATATTCTATGTCCGAGCCGCAGAAAAATTGTCTTTCAACGGGCCGCATGAACCCTTCTGAATATCCTCTGACTGTTTTTATCATTCATCATCACTTTTTTTTCGTCTTTTGGTTCTTGTAGTGTCTCTACCGAACGCTGAGATTGCAGTGGTAGAGGAGCCGCCGCTCCCTGGCATCAATCAGGGGCCTCCCTCTGTTAAGGAGGAGGTGATGAAAGAAGAATCAGCGCCTGAGAGGGACGACATCCTCCCCACTATCGAGACTGCTGAGGGTGGCAACGCTGGGAATTCTGATTCCCCTATTCTAGACGAGGATCTTCCTCAATTGCATCCTTCGTATGTAAGGTGGTTGAAGGAGTTGTATACGCACTTCTGCGGCTAGGGTTTTTTTAAGGTTTCTCGTAAATGTCTATCTGTAGTCTTTGCTTCTTTTTTGCCTTTCTTCTTGTCTGTATGAAGAACTTTCCTGTAACCGCGTAGATGTAACCGATTTCTGAATGAATGGAATATATTTGCTTCACTCTTTTGCTGTGTAATGATTATTCTATTGGGACATTTTACATGGACCCATTGCCTCTGGTTTTGGATACGGGCAACAAGTTGAAGGGAACGAACATACTTACTCAGAGGTACTAAGGACATGGCAAGCATGAAGGTTTTTTCGACGGAGCCTTCCTACTCAGAGGTAATGAGGACATGGCAGGAGTGGGCTCAGTGAAGAGGGGGTACATAGAACGGCTCAGAGGTAGGAGAACGTGGAAGTTCTATGCGAGAGGGCGGTTTGTTTTTGGTGGAAGTGAAAACGACTCAGAGGTAATGAGGACATGGCCGTTTCGGAAATTTGTGGATCGATTACCCTTTTTGTGCACTGGGAGTGCGGGTAGTAGATCATGCGGGAGGATCTCTTCCAAAAAGAAAGTTCAGAGGTATGACCATACATGACTTGCTATTTAAAAGAATGACCAGAATGTGAGCTCAGAGGCACCAGCGGGTACATAACTCGATCATTTGAAGGGAAAATGGATGTGAGTTCAGCGGCACCAGTAGGTACATGACTCGATAATCTGAAAGGGAAAATGGATGTGAGTTCAGTGGCACCAGCAGGTACATGACTCGATAGTCTGAAATGTTGTGGATTGTGAGTTCAGCGGTACCAACGGGTACATGACTCGATGATCTGGAGAGAATGTCGTTTAGACATAATATTTCTTCAGGAACTTACCGTTGACGGGCAACATGAGCAAGTCTCCGTTTTGCTTTGCGAGGCGGTATGCACCGTTGGAGAATACTGCCTCAATGATAAATGGGCCTTCCCACTTTGGCTGGAATTTGCCGGCGGTCCTGCGAGTCATGACCATCGGCCTTCGGACTGCCAGGACGAGATCGCCCACTTGGAATGTTCTGATTTTGACCTTCTTGTTGAAGGCTCCAGAGATGCGTGCTTGGTATAGTTCGATTCGTTGCTGAGCCAAGAGACGCTTTTCGTCTAAAACCTCCAACTCTTGTAGCCGGCGACGGTGGTTTTCGTCTGTCGTCAACTGATGCATGAGGGCGACGCGGAGTGAGGGGATCTGAGTCTCTAATGGGAGGACTGCCTCACTCCCGTACACCAGGGAAAATGGTGTATTCCCGGTAGCTGTTCGGGCTGTGGTGCGATACGCCCATAAGCATTCGTCAAGCTTCTCGTTCCAGTCGCATTTGTTGGACGATACGAACTTCTTGAGCAGCTTGATGATTATTTTGTTGAATGCTTCGGCCAACCCGTTTGCCGTCGGATTGTATGGCGTTGAAGCAATGTTCTGAATGCGGTGCTTATCACAGAACCGGTAGAAGGCATGGCTTGCAAACTGCGGACCATTGTCGTGTATGATGCTTCGTGGCAGTCCAAAGCGATATATGACGTGATGCTTTAGGAAGCTGATCACGCTTGACGTCTTTACTTCTGCAAGCGGGACAGCTTCGGCCCATTTGGAGAAATAATCTGTAATGGCTAATATGAACCGGTGTCCTCGGAAGGAAGGTGGAGAAATTGGTCCGATGATATCCATTCTCCATGCTTCAAATGGCCAGGACGCCACTGTCGGATGTAGAAATTCTGATGGTTGGTGAATGAAATCTGTATGGACTTGGCAGGCTTTGCATTTCCTGGCATAGTCTATCGTATTTGCCACCATCGTAGGCCAGTAGTAACCCATTCGGCGAAGGCGGTCTTGCAATTTAGGGCCAGGCTGATGGGCCCCACAGACGTCGTCATGAGCTTCTCGTACAGCTTCTTTGGCTTCTACGTTTGACAAGCATCGAAGCAACAACCCGTCGTAGGATCGTCGATACAGCATTTTCGTCTCTGTATCGTAGAAGAATCTGAAAGAACGCCGTCTGATGGAGGTGGCTTCCTTTGGATTCTCGGGGAGGATGTCGTAGATGGCGAAGTCGATGAACGGCTGTCTCCAGTCTAGTGCTTCATCGATCGCGTGGGCAGAATAGCTTGCCACGAATTGAACGTTGTTCTTGGCACAGACCAGTTCGTGGCCTATCACGTCAACCGAATGATGAGCGTGGTTCGGTACTGCTAAGAAAGCGGCAAGGCCTGTTAGGGCGTCGGCTTCGATATTTTGGAGTCTGGGAACGTGCTCGATGAAGAATCCTTCAAATGATGAGATGATGTTGATCGCTATTTGGTGATAGGGGATCATGTCTTCATGACGGACTTCGTACGACCTTCGAATCTGATTGACGATTAGTTGTGAATCGCCGTATGCTTCAAGATATTCTACTTCCAGCTCTTTTACAAGTTGGAGACCGATGACTAACGCATTGTATTCGGTCATATTGTTAGAGCAGGGTTCCGTGAGGGAGTAGGCACGATTGATCACCAGCCCGGTAGGGGAAATCAATACCACTCCGACTCCAACGACGATGTTTCCCTTGGGTCCAGTTCTTGAAGCGCCGTCGAAGAACATTCGCCATATGTTATCGTGAGTGGTTGTATTCGAGTCGGCGACCTCATTTGGGATCTCTTCATATATTCTGGATGACTCCAATCCTGGGTGGGCTGCCAAGAAGTCTGCCAGCGCTTGACCTTTGACAGCCTTCTGCGGGATGAAGACCATATGATAGGGGGACAGCAATATTGCCCATGTAGCGAGGCGAGAGCTGAGTGCCCCTGGCCTAGTCATGAGGACTCTGAGAGGGTTGACTCGTGAGATAACATGTATGGTTTATCCCGTGACATAATGCCGCGTCTTCTGAATGACGAACACCAAAGCGAGGCATTCCTTCTCTACCACGGTGTATCGATGCTCTGGTCCAATCATCATCCGGCTGAGGTAGTATATGGCTTGTTCGTGGCCTGCATCGTTGTTTTGTGCCAACAGAGCACCGAGAGAGTGTTCCATTGCTCGTACGTATAGCAGAAATGGTTTTCCGGCAACCGGGGCCACCAGGACTGGAGGGTTCGACAAATATTCTTTGATGCTATCGAAGGCACGCTGACATTCTTCGTCCCATACGAATGAGACGCCTTTCTTCATAAGGTGGGTGAACGGTCGGCATCGCCCGGAGAGGTTAGAGATGAATCTTCTGATGTAAGCTAGCCTCCCTTGAAGGCCTCTGAGTTCGCGAAGATTTTTCGGGGGACCCATCTCCATGATTGCCTTCGTTTTCTCAGGGTCTACATGAATGCCCTGAGCGGTGATAATGAATCTCAAGAACTTTCCGCTGGATACGCCCAAGAAAGATTTCGTAGGGTTCATTTTTAGATTGTGGGCTCGCATCAGGTTGAATATCGTCCTCAGGTCCTGCAGATGATCTCCCTTACAGCGACTCTTGACGGCGATGTCATCGACATAGCATTCCACCGTCTTGTGCAGGTGTTCTCTGAAGATAATACTCATGGCTCGTTAATATGTGGCGCCAGCATTCTTTAAACCGAAAGGCATGACTGTGTAACAGTATGTGCCAATCGGTGTTCGGAATGATGTGTGCTTTTCGTCATCAGGGGACATCTTGATTTGGTTGTACCCTGAGAATACATCCATGAACGTCATACGCTCGAAGCCGCATGTGTTGTCAACCATGATTCTGTGATAGGGAGGGGGAATTCGTCTTTCGGACATGCCTCATTCAGATTGCGGAAGTCGATGCAGATTCGGATTTTTCTATTCTTTTTGAGGACCGGAACTATGTTGGCGACCCAATCAGGATGTTGCTCCTCACGAATGAAGCCGCTGGCTATTAGTTTGTTGAATTCGGCTTCGATCGCATCCATGACACCTGGGCGGAAGCATCGTTGTTGCTGCTTGACTGGCTTTGCATCTGGTCGTATGTTGAGCTTATGAAGAGCAATATCGGGATCTAACCCCGGCATGTCTTCATAACTCCATGCGAACACATTAATATATTCTCTGATAAGTTCCAGCAGCGATTCTCGTTCTTCATCTGTTAAGCTTTTGCTGACAAAGATTGGCTTCGGAGAGGATTCGTTGCCGAGGTCGACCTGCATAACCTCATCTTCGGTAGGAGGTTCTTTCTGCTCGAACCGCTTTTCCCATTGTGCATCCAGCTGTTGGGCCCACGGCTCTAGTTCGAAGATTTCAGGAATGTCTTCGTCTTCTTCGTAAGCGTCGGAGAATGCCATATTGACTGACAGGACTTGTCTAAATATGTCTCCGATGCTGGTATCCGAGTCGGAGGTTGGTGACCCGGTTGAATGTGACTGCCAGTCACACTCTTCATCCGAACTCTCAGGTGTTGTCGTGGGAGTTACATACCCCAGTCCACATCGAGTTTTGCTATAGTAGTCCCGTGGCTTGCCAGCCGGGACTGGAGGCTTCAAAGGTAGTCGCCGTCCGGTACCGTAGTTCAAGCCTGGTGTAGTCTCCAGATCATATCCCTGTTTTTGTATGAGGTATTTGGCCTGGGGACTATAAAGATACAGAGGCAGTCTTCTTGCATCTGACCCAAGATCGACTTCTTTTATGGTGAAGGGACGCGGATCGTCTTTCCGGCCGAAGATGATCGGATGATCTCCTCCCTCGATTATGCGGTACGCGTCTTCTGCTGGAATAAGCTGGATTGTGGTGTACACATTGGTCACTTGTGTGTGTAGGTGAGTGCCTATACCGTGTTCCATAGCATACATTGTACATAGCTTATTGAGCTCGGTGTAGTTCAAAGATAACCCTTTATTGATGAAATAAGGTATCTTTTCTAGAGGGATTACATCATCAGCGGAGGGAACATCAGTGTGGGCAGCCACATACTTGGCTAACTCTGGTTCCTCTTCGGCTACCTCCTGTGTGAATGAGGACTGAGAGGACGTCCTGGGAAGCTTAATTGTTAGTGGTTCAGTTGATGGAGCAGAGCGTGGAGTTGTTGGCAGACTAGCGACCCCCAGTTTGGCACTTGACGTAGAGCGAGGGGTGGCTGGCTCGCTAGAAGTGTCAGACCTTGCATCGGGGGAACAACCCTTCTTGGGAAGGCGTATCGTCAGTGGCCTATCGGAGGGAATGAGCTTCTCTGTTTGGAGTTGACCGACTTTCGGCAGTCTGATTGTCAGTGGCCCCGTTGTAGGTCTCGGTACTTGGCCCAGCCTCGGCAGTCGGATTATCATCTGTTCTTCTTGCGTCGAGAGGCTGATTGTGTCCTTACGCAGAGTGGCTGCAAGGGGCGCGGACTTGCCATGTTTGCGAGCTTGGAGGTGGATCGTCAGAGGTTCTTCTGATCCTGTGGCTATCTCGGTACGAGCTTGTACATCTCCTTCACCGAGGTGCTTCTTCGATTTTTCGTACAGGCAGGAGTCTGAGTAATAAGATTCGACTCCCTTAAAGGGATCGATGTCAGCAAATTCCGTCTTCACGATGCCGTATTTGTCGACATATTTGAAGCATTGGTGTAGCGTGGAAGACACGATCATGTAATCGTGTATCCATGGGCGCCCCAAGAGGATGTTGTAAGAAGTGTCTGTATCTATGACGTAGCAGGTGACTTCGGATTGGAGGTCGTCGATTTGACACTTCAGACGAATCTTCCCAATAGGGTAGCTCCTGCCCGAATTGAAACTGCTGATGGCGTTACTTGTAGGTGTCAGGCGATGCATTGGGATGCGAAGATGATGTAGTAGACCCTTCAGGATGATGCTTATGGAAGAGCCAGGATCAATGTGCATCCGATCTACCTTTATGTCGCCGATGTATCACGTGTAGTATAATGGGCGATCGTGCAGATTGGCTTTAATGAGCATGTCCTGCGGAAAAAAGATGATATTGGGCATCGCTCCCGTACACGCACTATCTTGGAGATCTGCAGGTTGATTATCTCCTGTGAGGTTGACCTGAGCCAAGTATGCGTCGGCATTTTGGAGTGCGTCACTCAAGGCTGTGCGAACGTCCTTCGAGAGCCTCATGGAGTTCATATAAGGACAATTTGGCCGGTGTATTGTCCTAATTGTGCTAGTATATCGAAGTTATAGGGCCTCTCCAGCCCCTGAGGTGTCTCTTTCCGGATAGATTTGTCGAAGCGAGTCTCCTTCGGCCTAGGCTTGTCGGTCGTCGGAGGCTGAGGGGGCCCTGGAGCGTCAGTGGTAGCTGGAGGATGATCATCAGTCGAGTTCTCAGCCACAGGTTGGGATTGTGCTCCAGATCGAGTAACTGACGGCTGTGACTTCTTCCACATCTGCCGAGATGGTACGGTAGGATTTGACTTTTCTACTTCTCTTCTTGTGAATGGGAGACTGGCAGGGGACTGAGTCACCTCGTGGACCAGGTCCGAATGGACCCACATGATTTCTTCCTCGCGATGTGGTGAGGGGTACTAGACCAGCAGCTTGATCACGAGTAGGCAGAAGATTAGCAATTTCCATCGTCGCCAAAGGATGGGTATGACACCGTCTTGAGTCTCCGTTGGAGGAAAGCTGCCGAATTGTACGGATACCATGTTGGCTGCTACGGTTATCTCCTCGAAATCGATGGCCAGAGCGTTCGAATTGATGAGATTTTGGATGTATCGTTTCAGTTGGTAGCAGTCGTGTGTAGCATGGTGGACGTAGCGGTGGTAATGGCAGAACTTTGGATTCTCCAGATCTGCCGACCGAGGCTCTTGTCTCGGTGGAGGAAGCTGAATTCTGTCTCCTTGTATGAGCATGTCCAAGATAGGCTTGACGTGGCCGTCTTCGAAAGAATAAGTGATTTGAGGCCATTGCTTGTCTGCTGGTTGTGACTCAGACTTCTGGGCTGTATCGGCCACCATGGCCTGCTTGCCTTTGTTGTCCCGATTGTTGGAGGGGCTATTCCCATTGTCGTGGCTGGTGTTGGGACGCTTGCCCTTGTTCTTTCCCTCCGAAATGTATAACCCCAGTTGGCGAGCCTTTCTTAACCGTTCTTCGGCACTTGTGGCGCTGATGATAAATGCCTTCCAATCCTTGAATTGACTCTCGTCCATCCAGAGACTGATTGTTGGGAGCAATCTCTTTTGGCAAATTTCAATCAAAGAGGAATCCGGATTACCAGATGGTAATTTCATTGCGGTTTGACGAAGTCGCTCAATATAATTTCTCGTCAGCTCTTTCTCTCCTTGGACGACGTCCATGAGGGTAGACATTATGACGTCCTATCCTACCTTATAGAATCTCTCCAAGAACAAGCGCTTGAAGCCAGCGAATGAGTGGATGCAGTTGTCTGGCAGGTTGCGGTACCAGTCGAAGGCGACTCCTTCCAGCAGGGTATGGTTGCCGCATTCTGAGGTCTTGAGTGTTTTCTCGGGCATGGAACATGGCTCGGAGCTCCTGAACCTCTCTTCTTACTTTTCGGGCCTCATCTGTCGTGGTAGGGGCCGTTATTTCGGGAGGATTATTGTCCGGGTTCGGTGCCGCTGAATTTGAATCTACATTGATTGCGGGACCCGCGCTTGTTTGGCCAGGTGTCACTCCCTGCAGAGTAGAAAGAGCCGCTTTGATCTCATCTACAGACTTGACCAAGGCGTGCAGTATGGCCTCCAAAGTGTCGATGCGTTGGCGATCACTGGAACCACCTTGATTGCTGTCCGTCATGAACACCGTCTTTACATGAGGAGTGATGGAAGGAACGGTGGAGGATGTGCCCTCCGAGTCATACCCATGCACCGAGAAGTCATCGGGGTAGGTGGAAATGTTCTCTTCGGGTTCGGACTCGGAGGGAACAGTACCCCTAGTCTCAGAGCTTGCTTCGTCTTGAGAGTCATGGATGTCCTCGGGGACATCAGCGTCTGTTGTACCTGATGGAAGAGTTGTTTTCCAGGGCTTGTCTCCTTGAAACATCGGATTGTTGTGGATGTTCGGAGGAGTGCTACCCCCAGTTCCCACGACCTCCAGCGATGTGGATGATGAATCTCCCATGGCAGCAGATTTTGTCTTTGAACGGGTGTGTTGGAATACTCCGGAGGAGGACAACCGTTTAGACGACGGTTTCTTAGCTGTAGTGGTTGATATCTTGGGGCTGGAGATGCTTGTCTTCTTCCCTCTCCCCTCGGCGGGGGCTTTCAGAATGGAATTGCAGGAGACAACAGGATGTGCCTCGTCCTCCGAGCTCGGATGCTGTAGTCTTTGGAAGACGGACGACCGGTCTTTTGTCACTGCCGCTTTGTTGCAACAGCAGTTGACGATGATCTGGGTGCAGTGACGTCCGTGTAAGGACTCTTTGTACGCCACGGCCCCTTCTCTTTCCTTGCATTTGTGGAGGATAGCCTCACGTAGGTCAGAGGAACCACTCTGTCCGTTCGTCGCCGGGGGCTGGATTCGAGTAGTTCTGTACAACTTTCCATCAGAGGCCAGCGTGATAATCAGCGGGATGCCCTGATGATCAGAGGTTGGGGCAGCTGACTGGGCTTGGTGAGCCCGTGCTGCCCTAGACTTCCTCCTTTTAGAACTTGCGGGTGCGTAATAGGAGGAGTCCAAGTTGAATACCACAGAGTCTGGCTTATCATCCAGAGAACCATCAGGGTCAGGACCGTATGAGAGACGGTCGAAGACTGATCGAGAGAAGCGTAGAACGGATGCTATGCGGCTAGGATTAGGTACCGTGTAGGCTGTCTGTATGCGGTTGTCTTCTGTTGTCGGATGAGTTATTCTTGTGCGACTGGGAGCCACGACCGTGCAGGCTGGCTGCATGCGGTTGGCAACTGTGGCCGCATGGGTTTTCTGCAAGCGATTGACTTTCATAGCCGCATGAGTTTCATCCACGTGGTTGGCACTTGTAGCCGCATAAGCTATGCGGCTGACAGATGTGGCCGCATGAGTTTTCTTCATACGGCTGGCGGATGTAGCCGCATGAGCTTCCTTCCTACGGGTAATACCCTTATGCGGCTCGGATCGCATAGAGTTCCTCTTTGCTCCTGCAAGTCCAGCATCATAGTGTTTTCTTCTGCCGGACTTGGGGACAGCAGAGTTGTCTACGGTCTGAAGTGGGGCCGCAGGAGAGTTTTTCTCGCCGTCTTGAGCAACAGAGGGCATCCTGTCGAGGCCTTGGGGAGGAGCAAATGATTTTGGCCTCCACTCTTTGCGAGCCTTCGTCCCGCGGGTATGCTTCTGGACGGGGCCAGCGCTTCCTTCGGAGAGCATCTCTTCAAACGCCTGTTGGTCGAAGCGGACGACCATCTTTTGTTGCGTGGAGCCAAGTTTGGCTGCATCCGACTGCGTCACCAACTCCTCAGCCGTGGAGAAGTTTGTCTCCAGCAGAGTCGTCATCGTGTTTGCCATGAAATATAAAAGAGCAGAACAATTATCGGAGGACTGGACTTTTACTTCACGTTACAAACTCGCTTGTACAAAGAAAGCCTAGGGACGAAAACCTAGGTACAACAGTCTAAGTACAATTGTTTATTTTAGATTCTGGAGGGTGACGATAGAGGCTCGGGAAAGCGACGGCCGCTCTGCCTTACTCCTTGGACGATCGGTATGCAGCCTTGGCTCGGAGAAGATATGCTTGGCGTTGACGAAGAAATGCCCTTCTTGCTCTCCTCGTATTGCTCTTCTGGCTTCTCTCTCTCTCTGTATATTTTCTCTCTGATTATTAGGGGGGAGCTCTCTGCGTATATCTGTATATCTCTTGCAAGGGAATGGCACCCTGCTATTTATAATAGTGGGGGGCATTATTAGGGTTTGGATGATTACCCATTCTCAAAGTGGCGGCATCCAATCTGGACCATTCGTCTTGAATGTGAAGGATCTGGGCCATTAATGTTGATAGTGTTGAATCTTGTGAATGATTAATGTTGATTGCTTTAAATCTTCATGATTGATTATGTCAAGCTTGGATCTCTCACCACGTGTCCCATTGGCTTGATTATGAATAATATGGCCCGATCTCATTAATCATGAGGATAGCATTAAATATGATTATTGGGATCTGGTAAATCTCGGATTAATTTAATACCACGCATCCCATAATCACCCTGCTACCAGCTGTTACGCTATGGGGGCATTTGAATCTCTACCACGTGGCTTAATGGTGGACCCTGCCAGAGCCGCATGATATCCGTGAACCGCATAAGACAGTGTCTCAATGAGCCGCATAGATATAGTACTTGCGAGCCACATGGGATGGTTTCTTGGTGAGCCGCAGGAAGCTGATCTCTGCCAGTCGCATGAAGCTGTTCTTCGATTGCACCGTATGGGATAGTTTCTTGGTGAGCCGCAGGAAGCTGATCTCTGCCAGCCGCATGAAGCTGTTCTTCGATTGAGCCGCATGGGATAGTTTCTTGGTGAGCCGCAGGAAGCTGATCTCTGCCAGCCGCATAAAGCTGTTCTTCGATTGAGCCGCATGGGAGTAGCCACGTGGCAATCTCGGATCGTATCAGAGATTTTCTTATGTTTCCGAAGAGTCTGCCATTATGGCGGGACCATCATGGCACTTTATGTCAGAGCCGTCAGCTGTCAAATCATGGCAGAGCATTAAATTGGGCCATTACTCGATGGCCAGCTGTGTGAAGGGATCCCAGGGGGACACGTGGTGTTGATCGAGCCGCATATCTCTGTTGGTCGTTTGTGAGCCGTATATACTTCCGAGCCGCATGAGGCTGGAAGACTCTTTGAACCGTATGGGACTGTCCCTATGTAAGCCGCATGGACTCTCCTGTCCCGAGCCGCATGAGGCTGAGGGTCTTTCTGAACCGCATGGGATTGCCCCTGTATGAGCCGCATGGGTTCTCCTGTTCCGAGCCGCATAGACCATCATTCTGATATTTTCCATGCTTCTACACCTATAGATTTGGGCTATAGAGTAATTAATTATTTAGTTAGCTAAATTGATTGTTTGCGATTAATAAATTAGTTGCTAACTAATGGGTTAGTTAGCTTAATAGAGCGATTAATTCTAATTATAAAATTAGTGCTAACTACCGTTAGTGGTTAGTTGTTAGTTAGTTAGAGCTGTTAGTGATCTTTACTAGTACCCCTAGATCTATTACAATTTATATAGGATGCCATTGGCTTAGAGAGCACTCTAATTATTCCCTATTAAAATATTGGAGACTTTTTAATATTTTATTACAAATTTAATCTACTGTTACTCTCTCACTCTCTTGCCTGTAGCTGCCTCTCACTCCTCTGGCCGAGCTTCGTCGTCGGAATCCGACGAAGTCCTTGCCTCGCTGTCTTTCCTCTCTGTCACTACAGCTTTGCCATGCCTCACCACCACCTTAGATCTGCTCCTCCACCCTGGATCGTCGGAGCATCAAGCCACTACATCAACCGACTCCTTGCCACCACCATAGATATGCTCCTCCGCCCTGGATTGCCGGAGTATCAAGCCACTATAGCAACTGACTCCCCGTTCACCACCGCAGCCCCGTCGCCTCCTTCCTGGCTCTCCACCTGACTGGCCAGCCACCACTCTCGGCTAAGCCCCACCAAGTCACCGCCACCGGACCTCTACTCTCTCTGGCCGCCCACATCCTCTTCCTGCCAACGTCTCTGCCACCACCATAGCTCTCTCTTCCTTGTCTCCTCCTTGTCCCCTTAAGTCCACTACACATACCATCGTCTTCACCTACCACCTAGTACTGCAGACACTTCAACTCAACCAGGTCAACGCCACTCCGAACACCCTAGTCCCCACGACATCATACCAGTATCATCACCACCATATATACAACCAACAAATAAAATCTACCACTCACTTTCTTGAACTAGTGCCGTCCACATCGTCGAGTCCGCCGTGGAGTAGTATTGTCATCTTTGACAGTTTCGACAAGATCTGGCCGACTCCTTATGATCCGGCCACCGGAGTTGTCTTGCCATCCTCGACCGCTTCCTCTCCGCTGCTCCTCCGGCAAGCTCCGATCCCGATGCCGCCGACTCCAGATTTGCCACCACCGCCTAAATCTGAGTATTTGAGACCACATCATTGCAGATCCAGGCCACCACTGCCTTCTCCGCACGACCGTCGACAGGATCCTGCCTCCTCCGCACCCGGGGGCTCTACTCTGGTGAGTTCCTTCCTCTGCTGTTACTCTTCTTCTTCCTCGTTCTTTCTTTTTGACTAATGTCGAATGACTCTTCTCTCTCCAGCGAAAAGAGTAACTTTTAGGGTTTAAAACCCTAAGAGAGTGGATTCTGTGTAGGAACAAAATATAAAGCACAATACTCTAGAAGGGGGTGAATAGAGTCGGCAGCAGAAATTAGCTAATTAAAAAATATTAGCAGCAAGATCATAGAATATATATCACAAATATGTAAATAAAAAATAGAGAGCAGAGAGCAAACACAAACACAAGGATGTATACTGGTTTCCTTCTTGTGAGGACTATTCCAGTCGAAAGAACTCTAGCTTCCAGTTGAATCCACTATGGAAAATTACCACAAGTTTTCATCCGAAGTTCTTGTAACTTCTACAACGCGAGCTTTGATCCGAAGTACTCGACCAACTTCAATTGTGAAGTGTCTATCTTCAATCAAGCTCTGATTATAATCGCTCTAAAACTTCTAGACCGTACCGTACTGGCAAATCGACTAGAGTATTGTAACTGGCTTGGGATTTGAAAATGAATAGCTCAGAATACTTTGGAAGAAGTAGTAGGCTTATAGAGAAGAGATATGAAAGTGAATTTGTGTGTTAAAATGATCGAACTCCTTCTCTATTTATTTCCAAAGGCAGAATTCGGGCAAAATTCGGGCAGAACTCTATGAGAAAAATCTCGGTAAGATCCGTAACTGTAGGAGGACCAAGTTCAAAATCCAACGTCCACTAACCGAACTCTGGCCGAATTCGGGTCGAACTCGGGCCGAATTCTGTTGGAGTTCTGTCAGGATTTTTGCAAATTGGTTTTGGGCTTTTTGAAAAGATCAAGCAGTTAGGAAGTAGTTTGGGCTTTTGTAAGTGGGCTTATTTTCAAAATGAAAGGATATTTTAAAAATGTTTCTTGGATAGCCTATTTGCCAGTACGACGTAGTGTACATCGTATTCCTAGACTCAATAAATATGAAAAATACATTGATGAAATAGGAAAACCAATATCCCTTTGATGATGCCTTTCTTTTGATATTTGAGCAAACATGAAGACGTCTTTTTCCTTGAAGGCAATCGTCCAAAGATAAACAGATCTGGAAATCTGAATATCTTTCGATGGCTTCGCCCCCGAACTCCCACGGGTGGCGCTGCCCTCTCGACCCCTATCCGCTGACCGGACAGCGGAATCCCTGATGCGAGGCCCCGGATAGGTCGTTGGGCGGTTCAGAGAAATCTTCTTGTATAATGCCGTCTTTGGCCTATTGCATATGTCATGGTTTGACAAAGCTTGATCATGTTTACTGCATGTCTAAGAACATATTAGACGAACAAAACAATATGATACAAGCATAACAATATGATATAGAACATTTAGGACAATGCTAAGTTTAAGTAGCAACATGATAGTGATTACATGAATATTAGTGACGTCATTATGTTAAACTTAATTGATTAGCCATATTCAAAAACATGATATAATTATTGGGCTAACAATCTCCCCCTTTTTGATTATGGCAAATCGGTTAAGTTTAATATATATACAATAGATGCATGTATCACTAATAAACACATAATACCACTAATAAACACATAATACTAGAATATTGTGTGCTAACTTAAACTTATTTCTCCCCCTTTTTGATTATGGCAAATCGGTTAAGTTTAATATATATACAATAGATGCATGTATCACTAATAAACACATAATACCACTAATAAACACATAATACTAGAATATTGTGTGCTAACTTAAACTTATTTTTTCTCCTTTGACATGATAAAAAATAAGCTCCCCCGTAATTAGAGCTAAAATGAACTCAAGCATAAGTAAAGGAGGAAAACAAAAATAATCATGATCAAGGATTAAAAGAACAGTGTAACGACAAGTTTATAAAATTGTATAACTAAAGTAGAAAAACTTGTCAAAAATAGTTGGTTGAAATTAAAAACAAAGAACACTGAAATCAAGCAATACATAGTTTACCAACTAGAAATCCAAAAATGACATTCAAAACTCAATAAGATGAATAAATATAACTGTAGTTTTGAAATAAACCAATAAAGAATTTTAATAAGAAATAGATATCAATATAGCAGAAATCAATCATTGGTCATAAATAATTCATGAAAAATTCATAGATCTATTATATACCAAAAAAAAAATTAAGAATATAATGACACTTTTAACAATGATCAAAAAAAAAATTATGATTCATAATTTGCCCATACAAATTAGTGAATCAATTCCATAAAGAGTATAATCATTGAAAAAAAAATCAAAATAAATAACTAGATCTATGCAAAATCTATACCAACGTTCATGCATTTGAATTCAATTACCTTAGCATGATATATGAATATCCATTAGATAAACATGAAGATAATGAAGACAAAATACTTGAGAAGGAGAAATTCAGTCGACTTGAATGCTCCTCCACAAAGTATGACCAGTCTAAATATAGATAATCATGAACTTTGAGATAAAATCTCAATAAGAAATGCCAAAATTAATATAAACTCAAGGAATAATAAAATATATATTTGACAAGATAACTTTTAGAAACTCGAATGAGAGAATTAAAAATAAATAATAATAATCATATATTCTCTCATCTAATACAAATTCAAATATCATGAACAACTCAACAAGATATTTTAAGTAAAAGAATATATGTCCATGATGAACTAGGTATACCACATATTAAGGGCATCTCCCCCTAAAAATATGAGTATATAGTTCAGAAGAAACTTATATGCAAGAATAGATAAAATAAATAATCACAAGATGTAAGGAATATCCAAGATGTGCATCTTTCTTTCCTTTGATCAAATGCATGTAAAGTCCCAAACTTAAAACAAATATCTTTTTTAGGCAAATAAAAGAGATATCCAATGAATAAATGCTTCAAGATTAACAAACAAAATATATCTCCAATATATATATAAAAAAAATATTTCAAGACATTAAAGGATTTTGAAAACTGTCTTTAATAATAACATTTGAGTACCGGACAGATTCAATAAATCAAAAAGAAATCAAAAAGTCTTTTCAAAAATATGGAATTTATTACGAAAAACTGTCTTAGTAAATGTTCGAATGCGTCCATTTAGTCCTCAGACTGAAAGCTGGCGATTCGAATCACGAAAAATTTTTCAATAAAAGAATCCATAAATCATAAATAAATCCATTTGAACAAATAAAAATAACTAGATAAATGTCCAAAGAAAAGTATATTCTAGTATATGGCATGTTAAGGGGATAATTGACTTGAAACAATTAACTGCTCCACCATTACATGCTATATCCAAAAATAATAATATTGACAAAATTTTAAAGTAAAATTCAAAGACATATTTTCGAAAGTAGAAAACTAATTCAAAAATATTAGGTCTTCTTATCAAAGTTCATTTCTTCTCTTTTAAAGCCTTAGCACGGTGTCCACTTGACAACCGTGAGGTTAAAGAAAAGAAACGCTTTGAGAGAGAGATTCAATTTGCCTGCCTTCTCTCCCGTAAAGAATTACTGTTGTAGACAGTAAGTAACTTGAATAAGAAGATAATAATATAAAGCTCAAAATTATTGAATATTACACAAGTTAAAGATGAAATCACAATACTATAATATTCAATGAGTAGTCACAAGATCATCAAGTCTAAATATCGACAAAAAATAAACATATCAAAAGATGACAAACATTAACCTATGAAGATCAATATATGTTACCCTTTATTAAATTAAATTATTAAATAATATTATCCATCAAATCTAAAATTTAAAATCCATCAGATAACAATTGCAACTAGATCTCAATAAATATTTAGTTTATAAAGTGTTGATCAATCTTGGATTAGCTGTAGGGGTATTGTTCCAGCTAACGGGAGTTCACCGGGGAACACTTAAGTACCGCTTCGCTTTAGCCGTAGCCATGGTGACAGACAAACCCTTTGTAGGCTTGTACCTGTAACGACCGTGGTTCGTATTACGTATTTTGATATACGTGTACGTATCTTGATTCATGACATGCCTCATTGCATGGTTTATTCTGGTATTTTATTGCTTGGTTCATCTTGGTTCGATTCGGCTTGTTTGGCTTGGTTCGATTTTGTTGTGAACTAACCCCTACCTACCACCACCATCATCATTTATTAACCCCAACCCTTTCTCTCTCCTCATTTACTCTTCTTCTTCCTTACCGTTACTCTTCACCTACCTGAGAGAGAGGGAGAGCTTAGGCAAGTGCATCTTGCTTCATGGAGGAACTCAACTTTTGTTGTTCCATTCTCTTTCTTACAACATCCTGAGACACTTTAGTACTTAGCATTTTTAATTTCTATGGCTAAATTCATGTAGATCTAAATTTATTTTATTTTTGAATTTCTTGGGTTTTGATCTACTTAACCTTGTTATTTCCAAGTTTTTATGGTTCCATATTGAAGAGAATTTCATTCTGCCCCAGTTTGACCTATGGAAGTTCAGATTCTGACCTCGGATGAAGGATTTATGGAGCTTGGAAGCATGGCCTTCATGGTTCTTCTCCTCGAAAATTGGAGAAGAAGAACAGTGCTTGACCGCATGGCAATTCATGCGGCAAGTTTTCCCCTGGCCGCATGGCCTTAGCCGGCCGTATGAAACTTTTCCTGAGCCGCATGAACTCTTAATCCTAGCCGCATGAGACACTCTTCCCTCTGAGCCGCATAAGACCCCCCTACTTCTCAGCCGCATGAGTTAATCTTCTCTGAGCCGCATAAGACTCAGCCCTTTCCAGCCGCATGACATTGCTTGGGTTCCTGGCCGCATGAGCTCTGATTGGTTTCTAGCCACATGGACTTCTTCTCCTGAGCCGCATGCGCCCCCCTTCTTTTTCTGGCCACATAAGACCCTGTCTTCCCCCAGCCGGATGGACTTCTGATCCCGAGCCGCATAAGACCCGATTTTCTGGCCGCATGAGCCCAGTCTCTCCGAGCCGCATATGCCCTTAAACCCCGACCGCATGAACCCGAGCCGCATGAGCCTGCTGATTTTGGCTGCATGAGCCCCATTTACCTCCTGGCCGCATGAACTCATCTCCCTAAGCCGCATGACTCCTCCCATAGCCTTGCCCTTTTACTATTTTAATTGTTATACGTATTCTAACCCACTGTGTAACTTCGTTATCTTGATAGAATGCTTGTACTATGTTATCCTGTACATGTATTCTGAACATGATAGTGACCCGTAGTGGTGCACTCTTGACAAGTAACATGACATGATAGTGGCCCATCGTGGCTCACTCTTGACAAGTAAACCTGACATGATATACTTCGATATGCTGTTGCGACGGCTAACCTGACATGACAAGAATGAATGATCTGGACACCGTGGAAGATTGTGCTTGTACAAATGAACAAGTCTTCACTTACATCATGTTTAGGATAGGGACCCCTAAGTACCACGGTCAGGGGTACCTATTAAAATTGACTAAGGCTAATAACTAGAATAATCCAGTCATGAAGAGATTTTTCTAGCTACAGGCAATCCCGTTATCTGGGCGCCCCACCTGGGATCTGTAGTCTGCCGTAGAGTAGGGCACATTTCCAGCACACAGTCTTGTGGTGAACCCTTCAAGTTACTTAAGGGTACATGCGTTTCTTGGACGATGTACCCACCTGAACTCAACCCCTAATTGCGTTCTGATAGCCTGGATGGTCTGCAGGGCTTGTGGCTGTTGGAATAATCTCACTACATCTTGCTAGTAACTAGGCCTGTGATAACCCTAGTTAGTTAAAGTATCAAGCCTTACTTATTGCGTGGCCGTGAATGTTGGATGGAGTCTAATCAGTCTAGTCTTGTCTTGATCCTGTACAAGATTGTTACATGACCTGATTTTTTTTATTTATCTTGCCGATAAATGGTGGAAAACTAAGTTCTGTTCAGATGAAGGGTTACAACCCCGGTCCTTGTTTGGTTTACGGGTTGTAACCTGGTTATCTGAATAGTTTCATGGTTATCTCGTCGTATATCATCCTGATTTTTCCCATATTTCCAGTTCTTACTATTTATTTATACTCTTGTGCTAATTGCTGGTTTTAGTTCTTAAGTGAAGCCTCCTTTGTGGCACTTACTCTTTCTGGGATCTAACCCAGCTGGTTTTGTATGACCAAATTTCGAAGCAACTCCAGAGGATCTACCGACCTTCCAGCCAGATAGTGACCACTAGAAGGAATCCTGACAACGAGTGGGTTTATTTTGGCTCTCCCACTCTATTGTAAAAATATTCTTTGAGGCGTTTAGCCGACGAGCACGTGTTAGCTCGATTGCACTTTACTTACTGTCTGCCTATGGGCTGTAACATGATTGGCAAATCCTAGGGTTGATCATGTTTGACTGAAACTCTTGCTAGTTTTCACATTTTGTAATGACTAGCTTCATGATCATCCAAATATGTAATGTATGGGATACCTTACCATTGTATATTTGGTGCTCTGACATCTTGTAACTGTTATTACTTACTTGAGATTGAGACAATAGGCTTGTTCATGACCATAAGAGACTGATGGCTTGTAGTTAAATCCTCATATATCTAGACAGCCGTGACCATATAGTGAGATGGATTCTATTTCAATATACGTAGCTGGCTATGTATGCCCCCGCTCTCCAGTATTCTGGTTCTAGGGCGTTACATGGTTAAGTGGTGGCCCATACAGGTCTTGTGAATCAAGATATGTGAGGGTTTACCGAATAGATGTCTCAATCAGCACTCACCCTTGATCTCTGTTTGTATCCTCTGAATCCCTGAATTCTTGACCTGATCACATGCTTGTATCTTTGATCTGTCCTGGTCCTTTCTTATTGTTTCCTATGTCATCTTCTTCAGCGGCATTGTTCCTGGTCCAACCGATCAGCAAGACGGAGCACCTCCCGTGGACCAGCAGCAACCCGGAGATCAAGCCCAGCATTCAGGAGTAGCCTCCAGAGTCATGCCTACTGGGGGTCAAGAGCCACCAATTCAGCCAGTCCAGCCTGCAGAGCCTGATGATGGAACCTTGGCGGGTCTCATCAGGACATTGTTAGCTTCTCAAGATCGTCGAGGTAATACATTGCACCAGGCAGTACGAGATGCTCTGAACAGAGGTGGTCATCCAGGTAACAGTACGACCAACAGTTTCAAGCGCTTGAACCCTCCCTTCTTCGATGGCAACGAAGATGCTATTGCTGCTGATGCATGGTTCAGGATACTGAGGTCATTCTAGAGGCAACCAGGACTCCAGAAGATGAGAAGGTGGCCGTGGTGCACCTAGAGTTATTGGATTTGGCCTGCAGCTAGTGGGCGGCGCAGGCCTTTGGATTAGTGGTACCTATTGCCTGGGCAGTATTCCGAAAGAGATTCCAGACCAAGTATTTTGATGCTGTAGCTCGGTACGATCTACAGACGAGGTTCACCAATTTGAAGCAGATGGACAGGACGGTCGACGGATATACGATCGAGTTCTCCAGACTTAGTCGGTTTGCTCCCACCTTGGTAGCGACCAAGTTTGATAGAGCCCAGCGGTTCCAGTAGGGGCTCCATCTAGAGATTTTATTGGCAGTGGAGCAGTTTGAGCATCAGACTTTCGATGCAGTATTAAGAGCAGCTAGGAGGCATGAGTATACCTTCCAGAGGATCGTGGACCGGACCGGAGGTCGAAAGCGATCTCATGGCTTCATGAATCAGTCTTCAGCACCAGCCCCGGCAGCTAGGGCTTTGACCATTGGAACTCCGAGGCGGGCGGCCTCAGTGACATCGATTCAGCATTTAACCCCGACGAACCCTCAGAAGCAGAAGCAGACTTTCGTAATGGGCTGTACTCATTGTGGGAAGCCAGGACATGTGGTAGCAGAGTATCGCAGGGCGCAGGAATTGTGCCTAGCTTGTGGGGCAGCAGATCACAAGATAGGATCATGTCCGAATAGGGGTAGTTCATCATCGCCAACTTTTCTAGTCCTTCGGTGAGAGGACCAGCACCAGTCCAGCAGCAGCAGCAGTACTCGTTGTCGAGGCCCTTGCCGCTTAAGACCTAATTATTTCAGTAGCAGAACCCCCAGCAGTATGCACAAGTCCAAGCCCAGGTTCAGAACCGCCAGAGAGGTTTCCAGCAGAGGGGACCCACACCCAGAGGGCATGGTCAGGCGATGGCGATGACCGTGGAAGAAGGATTGGCACCAGGTGAGGTAGTGGCAGGTACTATTCTCATCAACTCCTTCCCAGCGTCAGTGTTATTTGATTTTGGTGCATCGCATTCATTTATGTCTGTACGATTTACGACACGAATAGGACTGGAGCCCGAGTCATTATCAGTAAGGCTTAATATACTTACTGGTAACGGTCTTGTGGGAGTAGATAAAGTGTTTTCCTTGTGTCGGATCGTAGTTAGCGGTAGAGAATTCCTCGCTAGACTGATAGAATTCCCGATGGCCGATTATGATGTGGGCTTAGGGATGGATTGGTTGAGGAACCAGTATGCTAGGATAGACTGCCATATTGGCAGGGTTGTTTTTAGCATTCCCGGCGAGCCAGAGTTTTCCTTTTCCCGAGGCGAAGTTGAACATTCTCCTCTAGTGTTGCGGATGGCAGTAGCAGCAGTGCAGTTACCTCGGATAGTTAAAGAGTTTCTAGATGTTTTCGGAAGAGCTTCCAGGGATGCCGCCAGAGCGAGAGGTCGAGTTTACTATCAACTTGATCCCAGGGACAGCCCCAGTATCGGAGAGAGTCTACAGGATGGCACCGTCAGAGTTAGAGATATTGTACAAGATGATTGAAGAACTCAGGACCAAGGGATTTATTCGTGAAAGTGGATCGCCTTGGGGAGCCCTGATGCTTCTTGTAAAAAAGAAGGATGGTACGTCCAGATTATGTGTTGACTATCATACCTTGAACTCAGTGACAATCAAGAACAGATACCCTCTCCCGAGGATAGATGACTTGTTTGATCAACTCAGGGGGCAGCAGTATTCTCGAAGATTGATTTGCGATCATGATACCATCAGATCAGAGTCAGAGAGCAGGACATCCCGAAGACAGCTTTTAGATCTAGATATGGGCATTGGAAGTTCCTTGTTATGCCTATTGGAGCAACCAATGTGCCGACTGTATTCATGGACCTCATGAATCACATTTTTATGCCCTACTTGGATCAGTTCGTGATTGTGTTCCTAGATGACATCCTGGTCTACAGTAAGAGTGAAGCAGAGCATGAGCAGCATCTCAGAGTTGTTCTTCAGATTCTCAGGGAGCACCAGTTGTACGTTAAGTTCAGTAAATGCGAGTTCTGGCTCGATCGCATTTCGTACTTATGTCATATCATCACCAGAGGAGGAGTAGAAGTGGATCCCCAGAAGATCGTGGCCATTAAGACATGGCCAGTACCCAGCACAGTTACAGAAGTTCGTAGTTTTCTTGGCTTGGCCGGCTACTACCGGCGATTTATTTCAGATTTTGCTCGGATTTTAGCGCCTATGACCCAGTTGACCCACAAGGATGTCCAGTTTGCTTGGACAACAGAATGTTAGGATTCTTTTGAGAAGTTGAAGCGGAGTTTGATCACGGCACCCATTCTCACTCTTCCAGATGGGACTGGAGGATTCTCAGTGTATTGTGACGCTTCAGGCAGAGGTTTAGGATGTGTTTTGATGCAGCATGGGAATGTAATAGCTTATGCGTCACATCAACTTCGTGATCATGAGAGGAATTACCCAACCCATAACTTGGAGCTAGCAGCGGTAGTGTTTGCACTTAAGCTTTGGAGAAACTACTTGTATGGAGATAGGGTGGAGATTTTTACCGATCACAAGGGTCTGAAGTATGTGTTTACTCAGAAGGATCTCAACATGCGTCAGAGAAGGTGGCTAGAGCTACTGGTGGATTATGATATCAACCTGCAGTATCATCCTGGGAAGGCCAATGTTGTTGCAGATGCTTGAGCAGGAGAGCTGGAGTTTATCTCCTCACGACGCAGCCAGAGTTGTTAGCAAATCTTCAGAAGATGGGTATTGAAGTTGTCCTTCCTACCAATATGGCGTTGATGGTCAGCATGCAAGTTCAGTCCAGTATAGTTAAGAGGATTTGGATGTCGCAGTCAGCAGATTCCAAGCTTCAGCGACTCAGAGTAGAGTATGAGACAGGACGACGACCAGAGTTATGTATCCATGTAGATGGTACACTTCGATATGGTAAGCGTCTTTGTGTACCCGGTAGAGATATCAAACAGGAGATCATGGCAGAAGCTCACATTTCTCAGTATTCGATCCATCCGGACGGTACGAAGATGTACCGTGATATCTGTCAGCACTTTTGGTGGAATAGCATGAAGAGGGAGATAGCCCGATTTGTCTCTCGGTGTTTGGTTTTCTAACAGGTTAAGGCTGAACATCAGAGGCCAGCTGGACTTCTTCAGCCCTTGCCGATTCCAGAATGGAAATGGAAGCATATAACCATGGATTTCGTAACTGGATTACCTAGGTCCCCAGCCGGTAGAGATGCTATCTGGGTTATAGTCGACAGGCTCACGAAGGTGGCTCACTTTCTTCTATTCAAAGTTGGTCAGTCGACAGCTCAACTAGCAGAGATGTACATCAGGCAGATCGTCAGACTTCATACAGTACCAGTCAGTATCACCTCGGACAGAGATTTAAGGTTTACGTCGCACTTTTAGTATAGTCTGCAGGAGAGTTTGGGAACTCACCTCAAGTTTAGCTCAGCTTATCATCCACAGACAGATGGTCAGTCAGAGCGTACCATACAAACCTTGGAAGATATGTTGAGATCTTGTACCCTCGACTTCGGTGGTTCGTGGGAAGATCACCTATACCTGGTGGAGTTCTCGTACAACAACAGTTTCTAAGACAGCATCCAGATGGCACCGTTCGAGGCACTGTATGGTAGGAAGTGCAGATCTCCGCTAGCATGGAATGATGTTGGAGAGAGGCAGATGCTCAGTCCGAAAATGATTACTTAGACAGTCAAGGTGGTCAGAAGAGTCAAAGATCATCTTCGAGTTGCCCAAGATTGTCAGCGTCATTGGGCCGATTCTCATCGGCGCCCCCTTGAATTTTTTGTCGGCGACCATATATTCCTCAGGATCTCACCTAACCGTGGCGTCATTCGTTTCGGCGTACTGGAAAAGCTTTGTCCTAGGTATATAGGTCCGTTCGATATCTTGGAGCGAGTAGGAGATGTATCCTATCGTCTCGCTCTCCCACCGTCTTTACGTGAGGTGCCTAACGTCTTCCATGTATCCCAATTACGACGGTATATTCCAGACCCAAGCTACATCATGGATTATTCGAAATTGGTTGTTGGTACCAACCTTTCGTATGAGGAAAGGCCCGTATCTATATTGGACCAGAGAGAGAAGATACTCAAGAACAAGACTATTAGTTTAGTCCGTGTTGCTTGGGGTCATCACTCTTTGGGTAAGTCAACGTGGGAGTGTGAGGATGATATCCGATTGCGATATCCTGACCTGTTTGACTCGTAAGGTATAATGTCTTCCTTATGCCTTGTACTCTCAATTCTTTGCTTGAATGAATGATTGCTTGATTGATTGCCTTGTTATAGCTTGTCTGTGATTAGTATAGCTTGTCCTTGCTTCTCTAGCATCTTAATTAAATTCCGAGGACGAAATTCTTTTAAGGTGGGTAGAGTTGTAACGACCGTGGTTCGTATTACGTATTTTGATATACGTGTACGTATCTTGATTCATGACATGCCTTATTGCATGGTTTATTCTGGTATTTCATTGCTTGGTTCATCTTGGTTCGGTTCGGCTTGTTTGGCTTGGTTCGGTTTTGTTGTGAACTAATCCCTACCTACCACCACCATCATCATTTATTAACCCCAACCCTTTCTCTCTCCTCATTTACTCTTCTTCTTCCTCACCATTACTCTTCACCTACCTGAGAGAGAGGGAGAGCTTAGGCAAGTACATCTTGCTTCATGGAGGAACTCAACTTTTGTTGTTCCATTCTCTTCCTTACAACATCCTGAGATACTTTAGTACTTAGCATTTTTAATTTCCATGGCTAAATTCATGTAGATCTAAATTTATTTTATTTTCAGATTTCTTGGGTTTTGATCTACTTAACCTTGTTATTTCTAAGTTTTGATGGTTCCATGTTGAAGAGAATTTCATTCTACCCCAGGTTGACCTATGAAAGTTCAGATTCTGACCTTGGATGAAGAATTTATGGAGCTTGGAAGCATGGCCTTTATGGTTCTTCTCCTCAGAATTGGAGAAGAAGAACAGTGCTTGACTGCATGGCAATTCATGCGGCAAGTTTTCCCCTGGCCGCATGGCCTTAGCCGGCTGCATGAAACTTTCCCTGAACCGCATGAACTCTTAATCCTAGCCGCATGAGACACTCTTCCCTCTGAGCCGCATAAGAGCCCCCCTATTTCTTAGCCGCATGAGTTAACTTTCTCTGAGCCGCATCAGACTCAGCCCTTTCTAGCCGCATGACATTGCTTGGGTTCCTGGCCGCATGAGTACTGATTGGTTTCTAGCCGCATGGACTTCTTCCCCTGAGCCGCATGCGCCCTCCTTCTTTTCCTGGCCGCATAAGACCCTGTCTTCCCCCAGCCGCATGGACTTCTGATCCTGAGCCGCATAAGACCCGATCTCCTGGCCGCATGAGCCTAGTCTCCCCGAGCCGCATATGCCCTTAAATCCCGACCGCATGAACCCGAGCCGCATGAGCCTGCTGATTTTGGCCGCATGAGCCCCATTTACCCCCTGGCCGCATGAACTCATTTTCCTGAGCCGTATGACTCCTCCCCTAGCCTTTTCCCTTTACTATTTTAATTGTTATACGTATTATGACCCACTGTGTAACTTGGGTCTCTTGATAGAATGCTTGTACTATGTTATCATGCACATGTATCCTGAACATGACAGTGACCCGTAGTGGTGCACTTTTGACAAGTAACATGACATGATAGTGGCCCGTCGTGGCGCACTCTTGACAAGTAAACCTGATATGATATACCTCGATATGCTGTTGCGACGGCTAACCTGACATGACAAAAATAAATGACCTGGACACCGTGGACGATTGTGCTTGTACAAATGAACCAGTCTTGTCTTGCATCATGTTTAGGACAGGGACCCCTGAGTACCACGGTCAGGGGTACCTATTAAAATTGACTAAGGCTAATAACTAAAATAATCCAGTAGTCATGAAGAAATTTTCCCAGCTACAGGCAATCCCGTAATCTGGGCGCCGCACCTGGGATCTGTAGCCTGCCGTTGAGTATGGCACATTTCCAGCACACAGTCATGTGGTGCACCCTTCAAGCTACTTAAGGGTATATGCATTTCTTGGATGATGTACCCACCTGAACTCAACCCCTAATTGCGTCCGGATAGCCTGGATGGTCTGTAGGGCTTGTGGCTGTTGGAATAATCTTACTGCATCTTGCTAGTAACTAGGCATGTGATAGCCCTAGTTAGTTAAAGTATCAAGCCGTACTTATTGCGTGGTCGTAAATGTTGGATGGAGTCTAATCAGTCTAGTCTTGTCTTGATCCTGTACAAGATTGTTACATGATATGATTTCTTATATTTATCTTGCCGATAAATGGTGGAAAACCAAGTTCCGTTCAGATGAATGGTTACAACCCCGATCTTTGTTTGGTTTACGGGTTGTAACCTGGTTATCTAAATAGTTCCATGGTTATCTCGTCGTATATCATCCTGATTTTCCTATATTTCCAGTTCTTACTATTTATTTATACTCTTGTGCTAATTGCTGGTTTTAGTTCTTAAGTGAAGTCTCCTTTGTGGCACTTGCTCTTTCTGGGATCTAACCCAGTTGGTTTTACATGGCCAGATTTCGGAGCAGCTCCAGAGGATCTACCGACCTTCCAGCCAGATGGTGACCACTAGAAGGAATCCTGGCAACGAATGGGTTTATTTTGGCTCTTCCACTCTATTGTAAAAATATTCTTTGAGGCGTTTAGTCGATGAGCACGTGTTAGCTCGATTGCACTTTACTTACTGTCTGCCTACGGGCTGTAACATGATTGACAAATCCTAGGATTGATCATGTATGAATGAAACTCTTGCTAGTTTTCACGTTTTGTAATGACTAGCTTCATGATCATCCAAATATGTAATGTATGGGATGTCTTACCATTGTATATTTGGTGTTCTGACATCTTGTAACTGTTATTACTTGCTTGAGATTGAGACAATAGGCTTGTTCATGACCATAAGAGACTGATGGCTTGTAGTTAAACCCTCATATATCTAGACAGCCGTGACCGTATAGTGAGATGGATTCCATTTCAATATACGTAGATGTCTATCTATGCTCCCGCTCTCCAGTATTCTGGTTCTGGGGTGTTACAGTACCCAAAACAAATCTCTTCTTTAATAACCGAAAATTTAAGAAGAATTAGTACAATATGAAATAAATTATATTCTATGGACTTAAAAAAAATCTTAAAACAATGTAGCATACGGTATAAGATGTATGGATTACATTTATCCATATGTGCTACAAAATCATTGGGTAACAATAAAATCTAAAAGATTTGTAAATCAAAATGTAGGACCTAGATACGTTGATGTATTTTGGAACCTAGAGGACTGGGTTCTGTACCTTGGATCCAGAACTAGATGATAGTTACAAGTACACCTTAATCACTACGCCAAAACATGCATTTTTCGACGGACCAAAACCGTCGTAAATCACATTAAACGACAGTTTTGGCCTGTCAGAACATCCGTCGTTAATAGCGTGTCCCAAAATTTAAACGACAGTTATGGACTGTCGTTTTATAGCTGAATAAAACGACAGTTTTCATCTGTCAAATAAAAACGATGGACTAAAACTGTCTAATAAATTGTAAATTGGTCTACACCTATTTTTTCTTTTTCAACAGGTAAGGTATGTCATTTTTTTGAAACAGAATTTAAAAAAAAAACTCAATGCATCTATATCAAATCAATTTAAACATATTTATCCTCCATATAAAACTAAAATACATCTGAAATTAAAATTTCATATAAACATCAGCCATCATCAATAATGAATTTTTTTAATCAAAATTATATTGACTAACAAATGTATCGAGTTTACATAGCGATAATCCATCAAAAACAAAAAAGTAAATATTGCTAGCTCACATCGGTTTCAGTCTCATGATGAACAAAAATAAGGGAATGTTATTGCTAGCTTACAATATTAAGTTTAGTACAAAAAAGGAGAATTTCAAAATCTCACAAACTGAACTGAATTTTGGCCAATTGATCATTTCTCCGACAGTAATATCATCAAACTTTCCGTCTCTATCGAACAACATCTCATTGCCATCAAAAATGTCATCGACAATTATATTATAAGCTTCATCATTGCATGGCGCATCTGTATTCACACGTCCAATAGCAACAGCTTTCTTTCTAAAATTCTTTAAAAGACAAGTCTTTATGGGCAAGGTAGAGTGATCATGTCCCTACATACAAAAAAAAAAAACATAAGTATATGAGATGTTGGTCCTGATGACCATGTGTCTGATGCCATTCTAGCTAACTGTGTCTTTAAATTATTAAACCTCTATTTATATGATAACATGTGTCTGATGCCATTCTAGCAAACTGTGTCTTTAAATTATTAAACCTCTATTTATATGATAACATGTGTCTGATGCCATTCTAGCTAACTGTGTCTTTAAATATATTAAACCTCTATTTATATGATAACATGTGTCTGATGCCATTCTAGCTAACTGTTTCTTTTTGTTGGTCCTGATGACCATGGATGTTTTTACAGGGTAGGTGTGTTCTGTGTCGTGTCTGATGTGGTGTCCGACGCAGTTGCAGCACGGACACGCCGCTATTCCTGTGATCGGTACTCCCCATTCGGCATGAATAAAATAGAGACAAAAAATCAAACTTGTTCATGTATGTATGAATATGTACAGCTGTTCTTCATTCTAACAAGTATATTTAGACCTCAATGCAATGAAGCTTGCCGTTCAACACAAGTTATAATCCAATCGACAATTTGTAATCAGGAATAGACTATGGGAAGATACATTGAAAGATTCATGAATTCTGAAATCAGTTACCATATTTGAATGCTATAGAGAAGTGAAGGTTTCATGGACCAGTCAAGCTACTATACATAATAATTTCACCAAACCTCGGAAGACCTACACATGCTTAATCAGTTCTCTTTGAAATGTGAAACTCCGTTTTTGATTAAAAGCTGGAAAAAAATCTTGACAACTGAGCCTCTAATTTTTTTTATGCAAAAATATAAGTTATCTCATGACAGTTTGTCATTTTGAGCATGTTTGCAGGGCAGGCGGACGGGGATGACCTGTGTGTGTGAGCAAAATTGAATATATGAAGTTTTCTTTCATTGATCAAGCTTTATCCAACTTATCTGATTGTCAATGTAATGACATGTACTAAAAGTTAATGTGGTTATGTGTGCTTTGGCTTGTCTTTAATTTCCAGGTGTGCACAACAAAAATGAATCTCGATGATGACCAGTTATAACAAACATACTGTAATATGCATGACCTACTAGCTTAAGTTATAAGAGTAATCTAATACATATGGTATAGCAAAACTAAAGCTATTATATTAGAAACTACTTACCGCAGAAGGACTAGGAGCATGAAACTGTGATGAAGATTGACTTGACCTAGGAGTGTTACTTCCTACGGTCTGCATGGAAGCTACTGTTTCTTCAAGATTCTCTATCCGATTTAGTAGAGCATCATTTTTTTGCTTTTCTCGACGAGCAATCTCCCGGCTTGCAGCCGAAGCACGAATCTCCGTCTTGGAAATACCTTGACCCATTCCATGTACATAACCCTTACCATCACGGCCCAATACCTAAAAAAATTCAAAAGAAGAGAAAATAATTATATATTATTAACTTGTAATAAATTATAAACAAGCATAAAACTTAATTAGCATCACACAAACCATTGCAACAGCATCATTATCCAAATCTTTCTCTCCTAAGTAGGGATCTTCATCTACAAGTCTTTTAATTTTTTCCTAGAAGATAAAACGGAAACAAATATGACAATTAAGTATTCATATTCGTTAAATACAATTAGAAGAAATAAGTCAAAAGTTGAGCTTACTAAGTATTCGAACCCGCTCGTAGACTGGGTAACACGTGTAGGATCATTTTTACTAGTGTTTAGGTGTGTGGCCAAGTATAACACAGATCTATTGACTTCACCTGTAGGACTCGTCTTTTTCTACATCAAGACAGAAAATAGATTATTAATATATTTTCATATTGCAATGTAATACGAGGAGCTGATAGATAATATAATATTAACATCTTTACCAGTTCATGCGCTACCCTCGCACAACCTTTTCTACCGGTTGTATGTAAAATCTTCACCTTTTTCCTCGCATTCCTTCCAGAATCACGACGTGCTTGATCTTCATTTGTAGAGTGCAAGTCAACAAAAGCTTCCCAATCTTCTTTCTTTATAGCTTCTACCACAATACTTTTTCGCTCTGCAACAGTTTCAACTCTATCGCAAATCTTTCGTAGTTCTCCCTTCCAATTTCTCCAAGCACTATTAGCTTTTTTCAAGATTTTGTCTTTATAAATTTCTGGTACTTGATATTCATTCTGCAATACAAAAGATAGATAAACATATACAAGAGAATAACAAATCAGTTTGACATGAAATACACTTTTCCTAGCATAACAAACAAAGAAACATGTAGATATATGTACATATATCATATATCAAACTGATATATGAAAACTAAGGATTCAAATTCCATGGGAGAACAGATGTAAAGCCAAGTATATGGGAGTCTCAAAAAGTACAACCACCACGAGTCTCAAAGCCAACAGAGAATTTCTCGAGTATGTCTCGAGTATGGTTTTGTCTTGATGTACCAGTCCATACTCGAGACATTACTCTACATTCCTCTTCTTTTCCACCCATGTGCTCATAAAACTAAAGCATTCACATCATCCAAATAACAACTTTATGATTCAAAAATGAAAATCAAAGATAACTCAGATCTTGCATTGAGATTCCAATAATGAGGGGGCAGCTAATCTGTGTTTCTGTTAAAATGCCTATATTTTGTGTGTTTGTATCAAGTACAACAAGCCAGTCAAGAAACCTTGGCAAATCCATATACCAGCAAGGGAACCATATAGTTGCCTACCTTCCCAAAAGCTTGCCTGCCCCAGAAATTTTCAGTGGCAACACTACCCCCACATTTCCCAAAAATTGTGATAAAGGCTTTGTTGTTGTTATTGTTGTAATACTACCCCCACATTTCTCATTTACCTGTTGCACCAAACTTCATTACTTAGCTGAATTTGGAAACTTCCAATGAGGTTTGACATTGTCATCTTTCTTCTGTTCTGCTACTTTCTCCATGTCTTCCATGCCCAGAACTCTGAGTTTGTGGTACCATAGTGAACTGGAACACCAGATAGAGAACCGAGAAGGTTAGCAACTCACCATTGATTTGTATATCATTCCCTAGCCCAGCCCTTTCAGTGTCCTGAAGGCTCCAGCTCATCACACACATGCAGTACAGTTTGTTAATGATTCAACTTTCTACCTATCTACCGTCTACACAGACTACACTCGCTAAAGTATATTTGAAAACTATCAGAGGATATGAAATATAGAAATGAAAACTCAAATGTATCACTCATGAGTAAACGTAACCATTGTCCAGGAAGTAATAGTCTCAACCGTATCTGAGTTTCAAAGTGTATTCATCGAATTTTACTAACATAAATTATCGAAGAAGTTAAAAAGATGTTACATGTATTTATCTCCAATGGTGAGTACAGAAATATCAGAACTCTCTTCTAATTTGCCTTCTGCTTAATCCAACTAGCAAAAAAAGGCAGCAGTCATATATTGCTTAGAAAACCTTCAAAGTAGAGCATCAAACAGACGAGCTAAATATTTGGCAATGCACCGCGGGCAAGTCTAAGAGAATAAGCCTCCCCAACAACCAGAAAACATATGCTAAGAATTAAACTTACATATCTGCTCTCTGAGTTTGGCCTTAAACTGTGTCCTCTTTACGACTTCCTAGTAAATCTTCAACTTATTTTGGCACAACATCCTCCACAGATACTTATCAATCAGTAAAGAGAAATGAATTCCCATCAGATCATGGCCACCTCTACATAACCATCCAAAATAACAAGCATGTCTTCCCCCTGATACCAGATAATTATTGGGTTTGTTAGATCCTTTTTCCAGGTTTGTCTAAACATGTGCAAGCACTGTCAATATTCAACAGCCTATCATTCATGTAGAGAAAATTTTGAAGTAACATTGTAATATTGGAGAAAACTTTGTCTAAACATGTGGAGAAAATTTTGTCTAAACATGTGCAAGCACTGTCAATATTCAACAGCCTATCATTCATGTAGAGAAAACTTTCCACGTAGTATGGCTTCTTTTTTTTACAGTTTTATGTTCCAAAAACTATTGCATAGACACATTAGTTTTTATAGCTCTATGGGTCCATCGGTAGCGGAGGACTTGCATTTATACCAGCAATCATTGACTGGCTAGGATGTTTGAGATGGTAAGGTAGTACAGAATGCAGAATAGTGTGAGGGTTGACTCATTACAAATTGTCATTCAAGTAGGGAGTTCTCACTATCCCTACATGGTTACAATAGCAGAATAGTATGGCTTCTTTTTTTTACACTTAAATTGTCATTCAAGTGGAAAGTTTCAACATATAACAGCTAGGTAAGGCATAAAAGATTATAACCCACTTAACAACCAAGGAAAGTTAACAGATACATGCAGGGGTTTGATGATACCAGATATATGCAGGGGTTCACCATAAGTTTCTTTCACCCAAGTCCCTGTTTTATTGAGTTTGATGATACCAGATATATGCAGGGGTTTGATGATACCAGATATATGCAGGGGTCCACCACAAATTGTCATGCAGGGTTTTGACAAATGTTAAACTAATGAAAATAGCAGATATATAACATGTGACAAGCAAAATATTGATAACAAGTTATGTTTCTTATGATAAAATAATACACATCCTGAGTCGTAAACTCAGATATAAGATTCTGTTCTATGTGACCACTCCACGAGAACATAAAACTGTTGCTATGACAGTCGTCATGAGGAACCACATTAAAGGTTACCTCTTTCTTCTGTGATACAGTTTGTTTGGTTATTTCACCTAGTAATGTGCTCTTCATGTGGTAAGACCAGTCTTTTACAAAATAAAACAGGGCCCTCCGTGTCTTGACTGAGGGATAATACTGATATGTACAGTGAGGGAGAAAGAGGTAACAGTAGCATTGATATATGGATAATGCACAGTGAGGGATAATACTGATATGTACAGTGAGGGATAATACTGATATGTATTAGTCTTGACTGATTTGGGGGTTTAGAGATCAGTCATGGACTGATCTCTGTGTCAGTCATGCACTGATATATGGATAATGGAAAGGCAGTAGAGACCAGAACCAAAATTAGCTCACCAGAACCAAATTACAAAATTAGCTCACCTGTAGGACTATAAAAATAAGTTCTTTAACAAACAAAATTAGCTCACCTTAACACTTTTCCATGTCTTCTTTGATATTTTTGGAACTCGTCTCCAATCTTCAATTCCAGGTGGACAATGTGCTTTTGCTATCTTTCCAACAGCCGATGAAAATTGTGTTGATCCAATATCCACAGGTTGTCCATACTCGTTAAATATTATTATCTTTTGTGTACCTATGAACAAATACAATAATAGGACTAATTGTCATCAACATGATAATTAAAACTAAGAAAACAAACACAAAATAACCACCTGATTGATTTAGTGGACTTGTGTTTCCTTGACTCCCATCCGATTGGTTTTCTATAATTGTGTTTCCTTCACTCCCACCTGAAGCATGATTGTCGTCAACATGATTTCTTGTACTTGTATTTCCAGCACTATTTACTCGATTTACTCCATCACCTGACATAATAAAACTAAAAAACGAGACACAAACATCATCAAATAACACACTAAAAACATCATCAACAATTCTACTGTAGTCGATAATTTTGTATGTCGACCCTCACAAGAAGGATATAAGGGCTGCATTGCATCTTCCAGCTGCTTCTTATAATTTACATCAAAGTCATCTTGAAGATCAGAATTGTTACATTGATTAGACTCATCCAGACATTCTTCAAGGTCATCAAGATCAACGCGTCCAAATGTGTCACGGAACATGTCTGCCATTCTCGGAAAGACATCTTCAGTACAGTCATTAGTTGATGATGAACAAGGAACCTGAACGTTGACGATACTTCCAGGAAGTTGCTCTCCATGATTAACCCAAGTCCTGTATGACTTATCTACTCCATTACAAACCAAATGGTCAGCTATAACCTTTAGACTTTGTTTGCCTCTATTATAATTACGACATTTATCGCACGGGCAAAGATAGCAATTATTCCCTCCCAGAGTATCTTTTGTGAACTTAATGAATGATGCAACACCTTCGAGATATTCGACTGACAATTTAGGTGCATCCATCCAATCCTTACTTGGGTGTGCAGAAGACATCTACATATTTCCAATTAGTCAACAAATGTGCAAAAATATCAGAGATAAAAAAAAGTAATGAACAACCAAGTAAAAAAGAGAAACAAAAAAAGTAATGGTTGTTGAAAATATTAGATGTTAGCATATTTCTTGTTTGTATTTTTTCTACTGAAAGCTAATTACCTGATTGAGGTGATTTTACCTTGCCTCTCAGTTATTTGTTTGTATGACCGACAAGAACATTTTGATGTAATGAGAATTTAAGGAAAAATAAATTTGTTTGTTTGCTTGCTCATAGCCACCACATACTGTTCGGTATTGATGTTTGTTGATATTTGCTGCGAAGCTCTGAATCCCAATAATTGGTTGAGCTCACTCATAAACGTGTGATATGCTAAACAAGCTCCAGTGAGAAACCACTATGGAAGAGTTTGAATTCTAACCTTGTGTTATGACCTACATGCCAAGTGCCCATATGCTAGTATATATATATATATATATATATATATATATATATATATATATATATATATATATATATATATATATATAGCTGCTCCATCTATGAACAAACCTAGCTCAAAGGGCATGTCATAGCTTGAACAATATCTGGAGAGAGGATTTTCTATGGTCCAAATTAACAAGGTAGTGATGAATTTGCCAGCTATACAGAGGTAGTTTTTAGATAAATATTATGTAGCAAACTAAACCAATGTTCACCAAACTGTGTCAAAAGGACTTTGATCAGATCAGAGGGGTCATAGAAATGACATCAACATTATACATCTAATCAGAATGCAATCCTTGATTTAAAGTTCCTCTTACATGTACAAGCTACTAATGGCATAGACCCAAGATGCAAGTCGTAAAGTACAGGAACTACAAAGAAAAAACCTTCAACCACATAAGAATAAAATTCATTTATTTTCATGCTAAACTCATAAGGAACCATTGACGTTTATGATGTTGATAATGTCAAGTTTATCATTGTTCTTCACATGTTTAGCCTCTCCAAAGAATTCCAGTTGTCAGGCTCTATGAGGGAGACTTACAGTTAACTAGCTTTAATATATAACACAACATTAAAAAGAAGCAAGGACATATAAAGCTTTTGAAAAAGAAGATTAAATGTCCTTGAGATAGCATATGGACAACATAAGTTTCTTCAGTAATGACAGTAAATAACTATAATCAAAATGGTGCATTATAAGACGCACAACTGGATTGCCTAGACCTGAAACCAATCCGACCTAACCTAATATATATAAACACACATCTGAAATTAAGACCCATGTGTCAGCCATCAGGTATGAGATCCAATTCCAAACTGTATATGAAATCAATACTATGTGAAATAAAGACCCATGTGTAAGCCATCAACTTTTATCTCAAGAGGACATCCTGAAAATATTTGCCTAAACCATATATGTTCTAAATCTCTGTTAACATTCTATAACCAGCCATCGCAAACCTCTACTGATAGTCAAAATTGAGCTAGCTACTTGAATTTCCCTCTATTTTCCTAAATCTTTCCCAGATTATTTATAACTACATTTTTTCTGAGAATAAACAAAACGGGACTCCCTTTAGGAAAAGCATTTGCTTATCAAGAGCTAATCATATGAAACATGATAGGTAGTAACTAGTCTTATCTCAGAAGAAAAAATGCAAATATAGATGGACAGAATAAGAGATTGACAAATTTTGGAAAGTCCAAAGCAGATAGCTCATCGAGCCAAGCGTCAGGCCAAAGCCCTTGCTAGACAGAAGGTAAGGGAGGCTGCTGTCAGCAACCAAGCACAAGATAACGACAAAACTAAGGGAGACACTGCTGTGGTCATGGAAGACACAGTCGAGGCAGATGTTGACGCAGTTAAGGAAGAGACCGCGAGTCCTCGGGAGATCGAATCGCTAACTGAGGCTGACAAGGAAACACCGAGGAAGCGCCCGATGTTTTATTGCTTATGATCATAGGACGACTTTATTACGATTTTGGAAATTAAGGACATAGCTAATTTGGTTGATTTAGAATGTCAAAACTATCGGAAACTGCTGATATAGTTGACTCAGTTATCAATATACTTATGTTCAGCTCTCTATCCTTGCTCACTTTATGATTCATAAACATATAGAACAAATGCACATTTGAGTCATAAGAGGACTTTGAAGAATAACTATGCATTTGATTCAAAATCATATTATGGATGAGAACTGGTTGAAACTCTAAAAACTCTAATAATGGAGAGTAGATAATCATCTAATTAATTGAATTTCGACGGGGAACACTAATTGCTTATTGCAAGTTATCGTTAATTAGATGATATACTTGTGCCTTGTGGTAGACTAACTGTTTGAGGATGTCCACAGCTTTGAGTAAAATCCAGGTAAGGAGAGATGGCAACTGAAGGAGAAGACCATGTACTACTGGCAAGAGTAAGAGTAGAAGATAACTTACTGAAGGACATGAAAGGAACAAGTTCTTTGTGAGGTATTAGCACCAAAATAGACTTAAGCATGCCTTTGAAGAGGAGCAGATACCTATTACCTGAAATTGGCTAAATGTCCTATAACCATTTAAACCATAAACAAGAATATTTGCATCAATGTCATCTTACCAAAAACCTTTTACAACAATGTATATTATGATCTAACACCAGCATAATATTAACAGTATAATAGTCATCATCATCCAAGCCTTTTCCTACCGGAATGGGTTAGCAATGGAGCATAGGAAAGCTCCACAAAGTATTTGACAAAGTATTTACAACCGGCTACCAACCTAGCATCAAAATTCTATGTTGGTGTAAATTCCTAGCCAAAGTGCTATGAGCAGGACCACTAAGAGTATAACAGAAAAGCAGAAAATGTATTTGCACCAATCCTATCAAAACAAAGGCTTTTCCATAGTAAAGCAACAAATGTATTTGTATCAATCTCATCTTAACAAAAGATTTTAACAACACTGTATGTTTTGATCTAAGATAAGTGAAACAGTAAAACTGAAGGAAAGATGTCAGTCAGATATTTCAAACTCAAGACAATATTGAATCAAACACTCGTACGCTTTACTATATTAGGATTTAGAACACCTAAAGGAACTCAAAACTTTAAATTATGATGATATCCCAACCAGTTTATAACTTGTACTTCAGTATGAAAGATGTGAAGTCTTGATTGTATTGAAGAAATGTACAAATCATTTTAGACATATACGAAAGCAACTAGAAAACAGGTCATTTCTATACATATCAATATTATATTCACACATTTGCATACAGATCAATGTACTATACCGTGGCCCAGTATGGGCTTAGAGGAACTATGGAAGGTTCTTATGTAACAGTAGGATACCCATACCTCACTCAAGTGCCAATGTAACATTGAATGATAAGTAATTTCATGGACGGTCAATATTATGTGGGCCATCAAATGGATGTTTCACACTGTTCTTCATGTACTTCATGCCTTAAACATATAAACTTCATGTCCCATATAACATGAGGACCTATTTATTCTAGTCGCAGAAAATGATTCATTCTGTAACTTGATTCTTACTGTCTATTCTAGTAACAAAAAGCATATATATCTTTTAACAATTTGCTTTTCAGTGAGGCCTGTTATATAAATCATATAATAACAATTTTAAAATTACACATTAGTACACACACGGATTTGATACTACAACTCTATGTGTGTAAAAAAATACACATTTTGCATTAATCTGGTAGCTAATTTCTGCACCTAGAGTTGCAGTATTAAATATCCGGATCGACACAGTAGGGCTTTTACATCACCTGGGCCGCCTAAACATGTATGAATGTGCAAAGATAAATAATTGACCGACGATCTAAATTTACAATCTTCGTGAAATGGATTTGTTGTTAAAAAAGGGTTTTAATCCCACACCATATCCCCTTCCAAGTCCGACTCGGTCAAACATTTCCTCAAACACCACAGCTTCAGTGACCCCTAGATCACCAGCCTCATCACCATCTAAAGCCCTCCCATCCTCTTCGGAGACCCCGATCAGACCATAGAGCCCAACCTCTGCGCCATCTGTGACATGGGCTCCGATGATCCCAACCTCCGCAGGCTAATCGTCTGTAACCCCAGGCCCTCCAAAGCTTCTCCGTCTTCCCCGTATCCAGTTCTAGAGGACCTTCCTTGATGGAGACTCGACCTCATCACCCACGACATCGAAAGACATCATCTCGATCAGGTTGGCGGAAGCACACCACCACTTCCGTAGACATGGCAGCCACCATTATCATCACCATCTCCACTACCACTCCTCTATTGCCTTCTCTAACCCAAACCCAAACCCAAACCCACGTACATAGGGAGAATAAAAGAAGAGGTTTTGAGAGAAAAAGTTTTTTAGAATAAGAGAATTACCTTAGGGTTCTAGCGGGTTCCAGCTGGAGGGGGGGAGACTTCCAGCGGGAGGGGGGAGGGGTTGAGAGGACGAAAAGAGTTATCGAAGGGGTTTCCAGTGCCAGGGGAAAATAATTTTTGAGAGGAAGAAAAGATGTGGAGAAAGAATAGGGTTTCCAGCGGGAGGGATCGGGATTTGGAGAAAAAAAATTAAGGAGCCAAACTTGGAGCCAAAATTTTCAACAAAATTTGGATGTCAAACGACAGTTTCAATTTGTCATATCTAAATCTACAATTTTGGTGAAATATATTTTAATATTAAACAACAGTTTTAATCCGTCGAAATTATAATGACAGTTTTAATACGTCGTTGTTAGACTACTCTAACTGTCGCAAATCGTCAGTTTTGGTGTAGTGAATAATCTTAAGTCTATAAAGTATTGATCACTTCGGGTTAGCTGTAGGGGCCGGTTCCCAGCTAGCGGTAGTCCGAAGACTAGTACACCGTGTCGCTTTAGGCTATTTACACCTGTATGACAGAATGACCCTTTCGGCTTGTTCCCAAAATGATCTCTACTCTTAAGAACTTAGATTCAAAAGAATATATGCAGTATCATCGAACAACATCAAAATCCAGAATCTCTAAATATAAAAGAAGTAAATACCCAGAGAATGGTTTATCAAGATCAAGATATTGAAAAATTAAAAAAGAGAGTCATGTATCCAAAATGTCAACCAAAAAGTCAAGAAAAACATCATTAAAAGAGGCTTTGAGGAAGAAGCTAATAAAGAGAAGAACATAAATTTGTTCAAAGTAATCAATAGCTAAAGTATGAGATAAGTACAAGTTTAAAACTACTTTTAAAATAATATAGAACTTGAACTTAACTCATATATCCCCATAAAGTTATTTATACAAAAATATAAGAAACATATGAGCATATATAAATGAAAATGAATTATGTATCCTTAATAAGCATAAAAAAATATCACAAGATCAAAAACATGCATAAATATGCTTTGTCAGACAAATATATAATTGATTCATAAGAAGTTAATCACAATAAAATTTGAGATTCAATAGTGAATATATTATGCAAGCACAAGGTTAACATAAAAGTATATGTATATACTTTTCAAGTAAATAGAAGACTTGTGCTAAACATACATACTTACAAAATACCGATCAAAGTAAATATGACATGTTAAAGACAAATCGGTAAGAAGTGGTCATTAAAAAAATATTAAAGACGAAGAGTCAAAACATATTCACCAAAACAAAATTAAGCTCCTATGCATGCTTCAAGAATAAAGATTAAGAGTAAATAGCATACATAGACAAATGTGTCACACTAGTAGAAAATAATATACTATATAGTGTGAACTAATCATTTAAGCTAAACAACTAGTCAAGCTAGGATTATGTCTCACATTGATTCAAACAATAAACAATTTAAAAGATATCAATGAAAGCTAATAACAAGACATCAGTAAGAATGTGCTAGATATTAAAAATTATTTAGGAAGCATGTTACCGAAGTGGTTATAGTGACCACACTTCTGTTGGTGCAATTGAATGGAAGATGACCTTTGTAGCTTTGAAATCACCAACATGTTCCATGGTTCCATTTGATATGAGAAGCTTCACCTGCAATATTAGGTGAAGACTTTGGTATCCAATACTTGGATCAACATTTGTTAGATTTGGGAACCCATTTGTACAAGTTTATATCAACAAGTTTTCTAATCTGATAATGATTAGAAACATGTCCATTCATACCACAATAATGACAGAAAGCATCAACATTAGTACTATGTGCAGCAGTATGAGAACGTGCAGTAGTGTGATATGATGTGCGTGGATACTTGTAATAAAAAGCATGGTTATGTGAAACTTTAGCTTTGCTTGCTTCCTTTCTAGATGATCTGTCGTGTGTGACTTTGTGACGTGCTAAGTGTCTTGTGTTAGACTGAGTCGTAGGTTGTACTACCTGCTTTTCCAGTCTAATCTCTAACTTTTTAGAGTTAGCACAGATCTCATCATATTTAGCAGAAAGAGCATCAATTCTACATGAAGCAATAGAGTACTTCTTCTTTTCTGATTCTAATTCCTCCCTAAGTTTAGCATTTTCTTGAGTGCTTTTCTCAATGCAATAAAGTGCCTCATACAATCTAAACTTCAGTGTGGAAATTTCAGTAGAATTATCAGAAGGAGAACTATTTCTAGCATCATTCAATAAGCAAGTAAGCTTTTCATTCTCCCGCTTATAGGATAGAATATCCTTTCTAGCTTGCTTATACTTATCTAATACTTTCTTGTGTTCTTCTAATAGATCATTGAAAGCATCAGATAACTCATCATAAGAGAATTCATTTTCTTCCAGAACATAGTTGTTTTGTACCTCGTTGGATAATGCCATTGAACATATATTTGTAGCTTGACGAGGTTTCTCTTCTTTTTCGAAATTGCTTGCTTCGCTTTCATACCATATGCTCGTGCTAGCGTACTTGTAAGACGATGATCTTCCTTCATTTGATCATTCATAGTGACTCTTCTTTCTAGCAGTAGTACAATCTTCTTGGATGTGGTCTATCTTCTTGCAGTTGTCACATACAAGCTCTTCTTCGTATAAGGGATTGTGTTGTACCTTAAATCCTAATTCTATCATGCACATATTTGCATTATTATGAAGACTATACTTCTCTCTAGAGTTGCTAGCTTTGCTTTCATACCTGCACTCATAAGTAGCTTCAAGAACTTTTCAAATTTTATGAGATGTTGTGCAAGTAGTAATAAGATTGAATACATTTATGTCTACAACACAATAAAAATATGCGTAGCTTTTGCATCAAGGCTAGCTAACTTCTTCTCTTCCTCCGTGTAACTATAATAAGGCTTATTGATTATAGAGGATGTGAGAATAGAAGTGATAGTAGGCTTTTGTAGCCATTGACAACAATTAACCATAAGTCAAAATCTAGAGACTTCATGTAGAAGCTCATTCGTGTCTTCCAATAACTATAGTTTGTTCTATCAAATAGTGGGAGTCTATTTGTGGATTGCTCTTCAGTTGTGAAGTACATACTTGCCATATGTGATATAGTGATCTATGTAACATCAGTTATATAATAACAATATTTCCTCGCTTTACCTATATAACCCTCTCTGATAATAAGGATCTGCTCCAAGGATGTTAAGCCAAATAATAGAGTCCTTGCTAGGATACCAATTGAAGGAGCAATTGGTATAAGCAATAATATCTCTATAAGGAGCACCAGCAATAATATATCTAGAAGGAGCACATGCTCTGATACCAATTGTAGGAACGAAATGTAAAGTGCAATACTCTAGAGGGGGGGTGAATGGAGTAGGCAGCAGAAATTAGTTAATTAAAAAAATGTTAGCAGCAAGATCACAGAATATATATCATAGATATGTAAATAAAAAATAGAGAGCAGAGAGCAAACACAAACACAATGATGTATACTAGTTTCTCTCTTGTGAGGACTATTCCAGTCGGAAGAACTCTAGCTTCCAGTTGAATCCACTATGGAAAATCACCACAAGTTTTCATCCGAAGTTCTTGCAACTTCTACAACGCGAGCTTTGATCCAAAGTACTCGACCTACTTCAATTGTGAAGTGTCTATCTTCAATCAAGCCTCTAATTACAATCGCTCTGAAACTTCTAGACCGTACCGCACTGGCAAATCGACTAGAGGATTGTAACTGGCTTGGGATTTGAAAATGAATAGCTCAGAACACTTTGGAAGAAGTAGTAGGCTTATAGAGAAGAGATATGAAAGTGAATTTGTGGGTTGAAATGATCGAAATCTTTCTCTATTTATAGTTTTTCCAAAGGCAGAATTCTGGCAGAATTTGGGCAGAACTCTATGAGAAAATCTTGGCAAGATCCGTAACTGCAGGAGGACCAAGTTCAAAATCCAATGTCCACTAACCGAACTCTGGCCGAATTCTGTTGGAGTTCTGTCATGGTTTTTGCAAATTGGTTTTGGGCTTTTTGAAAAGATCAAGCAGTTAGGAAGTAGTTTGGGCTTTGTAAGTGGGCTTGTTTTCAAAATGAAAGAGTATTTTGAAAACGTTTCTTGGATAGCCTATTTGTCAGTAAGACGCAGTGTACATCGTATTCCTAGACTCAATAAATATGAAAAATATATTGATGAAATAGAAAAACCAATAGCCCTTTGATGACGCCTTTCTTCTGATATTTGAGCAAACATGAAGACAACTTTTTCCTTGACGACAATCGTCCAAAGATAAACAGATCTGGAAATCTGAATACCTTTCAGTGCCTGAACCCCTACGGGTGGCGCTGCCCTCTCGACCCCTGTCCGCTGACCGGGCAGCGGAACCCCCGATGCGAGGCTCCGGATAGGTCGTTGGACGGTTCAGAGAAATCTTCTTGTATAACGCCGTCTTTGGCCCATTGCATATGTCCTAGTTTGACAAAGCTTGATCATGTTTACTACATATCTAAGAACATGTTAGACGAACAAAACAGTATGATACAAGCATAGCAATATGATATAGAACATTTAGGACAATGCTAAGTTTAAGTAGCAACATGATAGTGATTACATGAATATTAGTGACGTCACTATGTTAAACTTAATTGATTAGCCATATTCAAAAACATGATATAATCATTGGGCTAACATTCTGGGCCCAACCCGTTTAGTCGGTTGTGGGCTATTAGGAGAATTTTCTTTAATTTCTGTGATGATTGGGCTTGGGGCTTTAAGCTTGTGTGTTGGGCTTGGGTTTTGGCCCTTTTTTTTAGCAAATATGTTTAAATGTTTTGTTCCATCTGTTGCAGCTGGGCTGGGGTTAGTGGGCCAGCCTATTAACGGTGGATTGTTTTGTGTAGTAATCAAACTGTTGGGCTAGGTTGTAAGTCTTTGGTTATATATGCTTAATATAAATTCTGAGTATATAATTGGGCTGGGATATTATCTGTTACTGTTATTATTATTTTAATAGATACCATTTTTAATGTATTATTATTATTATTGTTAATTTCTACTACTATTAAATAATTTTGGTTAATAGTTTTATTAACATATTGATAAATAATTTGATAAAGTTATACCAATATTTTTATAAATATTTGTTATAGATTACAAAACTATTTAAATGTTTTGATAGATATAAATTTTACTAAAAGTTATTTTGCTACACTAAATATCTTGCTAAAATTATTGTAGTATTAGTATTTATATAAAAGTACTAAGTATCTATTCTAGTATATGTATTTTAGTGATATTCTAATAGTTAGTTTATGGATAGTTAATGCCATTCTATGGAATCTAACCAATTCTTAGCCCGATTATAAGTGGACATTTACTTTCATATTTTCGATTTTTCAGGACAAGGCAAGTACTTCTATGGTTTTGACTCATTTACTTTATGTCATGTTCTTTTTCATATTGGACATATTGTTACACGATATGGTCTTGTACTCTAGTTCATGTTTTTTACTTGTATCTGGGGGAGGGAAAATACTACAGATATATGACCAAAGTCCAACCTAGGACTCATGTGAATAGCTTAGGTCTCACATCGTGCACGTAGGATTCTAAGTCGTACCATTACTTGTGCTTCATGATCTTTCCCCAGTCGGTCACATATTCTAGTAGCTATTTCAAATCACATGTCCGGATCTTTTGTTACATGTTCATGTTCAATTTAGATTATACATTTATAGTTTCATGTTCATCATGTTTCATTATTTCTTTTTATTATTCACAAGTCGTAGTTGTTTTATTATTGTAGAATGTACTTTGCTTTGCTCATGACTAGATATGTTATAGGTGAACTTGAGACTATATGGGTAGGAACCTGAGACCTTAGTTGAACAGGACGATACCATGATTCAGGACCTAGGAGTTGCTGCTGCCTTTTTGTTTTAAGTTTTAATTTGTATTATATATTTTACTTATGTATCACTGTATTGTGATGAACTCTAGAACGTAATAGATGCTATGATTGGATTTTATCTTATCTTGTAAAGATCTTTAGATACTTAGTACAGCTTACTGCGTTGAGTCTACAACGTAGGCTGGACAAGTCTGACTTGTATTCGATTATTCGGGAGTGGGTCGTGACATGTTTCTAGTGGTGGCCCATGCAGGTCCGACTAATGATGCTTAGGATTAGAGTACCATTGGAAGCCTGCGATATAAGAATGTTCAATCACAGCTTAGGCCGATTTTATGGTTATACATATTTACTATTTGTGTCTTCCTAAGATTATTTTTTCCTATCCCTATTAGTTTCTAAAATTCTCTAGGGACTAGGCTAATTACCAACTTAGAAGTTTTGACCCCTCTTTTAACAAACCTATCATCAATGACTAATATACCCAAGCCTCCAAATCCCTTGATAATCTTGTTAGACTACTTCAATCTGACTGTCTTTGATCAATTCTAATATTCTACCATAGAGCCCCTAGACTAACTACTTAGCAAATTTGTCAATCTAGTTTCTAAAACTTTTCATTGACCATAAGAAATTATTTCCTCAAAGTAATTCTGGTATAAGTCAATATCCTTTAAGTAATTCTCTAGAGATGGAAATATTTTCACTAGTTCTTCCACTCAAAGTTGCACTATTTCTATCAGTTAGAGTCAGGTTTGATCAAATCCATAAATCTAGAGAAAGGTAGGAGAACAAATACTCCTTTTAACTTTAGTCATTTCTTCTATTGGTAGTTCACCCCTTGATTCTCAAAGGCCTATAGAACAGATATTTGCACTTGATCGATCTCTTTGTTTTCTAAAGAACAAATACTTACTTCATTTTCTCTCATGATTAGGACATAGAACTCGTTTGAATTTTTCATAAACACCTTTGGAATTCCTATGGATAAAGTTGAGAAAATATTTGACGACTTGCTATGGCGTGGCAAATGCGTACTGCAGTCATTTATCTGGATTATGGAGACCGCGAATTCACTGCAGCCAGCTGAGCACTGAGGATGCATGGGCTCTAAGTCGAAGTAATTTCAAGTATTCATAGGTTCTCGAATATTATTGAGACTAAGTCCTAAATTCGTAATATTTTATTTTGAGTTGTTCTGATAATCCTGGATAGAGTTGATAGAATATTTGGTAATCTACCATTATTTGAGCCATGGAACCAAAGGTTCACTACAGCCAGATGCATACTGGTGGGACATGAACTATAGAAAAAGTGACTTCACATATGTGTGATTTTCGGATACTATTGAGACTATATCCATGTCATAAATATATCATGTTTGGCTTATCATCGCCATTGAAACTTTACTGGAATTGTCTTGATTTGCATAACTTCGGCCTTATTTGAAATCTTAGCAGTTGACCCCATTTTCAGAAATTATTTCTATTACCATATGTTTCCTAAAGATTTTTTTCCCTTGATTTTTCAAGAACTCATTAGGACTATTCTTTCAACCTCGATTGGCCCAATCTCTTTCATGATTTGACTTTAGTGAATTGTATGTATTTTGTTACTAGTTCCATAACTTTGATATATATATATATATATATATATATATATATATATATATATATATATATATATATATATATATATATATATATATTATGGATAACTATATATATTAGATAGTTTATATACAATTATGGATATATGTATGTATATATGCATATGGTTGATAGCTATATATATATATATATATATATATATATATATATATATATATATATATAACTATATATATTAGATATTATATATATATATCTATATATATATATATATATATATATATATATATATATATATATATATATATATATATATATATATATATATATATACACACGTTATATATATATATATATATATATATATATATATATATATATATATATATATATATATATATATATATATATATATATATATATAATATCTAATATATATAGTTATCCATAATATATATATATATATATATATATATATATATATATATATATATATATATATATATATATATATATATATATATATATATATATATATATACACACGGAAGGATATATAGATAGTTACCTAGCTCATTTCTAAGTATCTTGGGAACAACCAGCTTCAATTAGGTTAGTTAAGGTTGAAAACGGGTAGTAGAAGAAGGCTTTGGGTAAGCGAGCTAGTAATAAGTTTGAAAGGGGTTATAGATTATAGAGCTTACTAAATTTGTCATTTCATTTTTCTAAATCTTGTAATAGTGACTTAATTTTCACTCATGTTTAAATTTGATTTCTGGAAGAGCTAAAATTTCAAAATTCTTCGTTTTATTCTTATTTGTATCATTTCAATTTTAACACTTATGACCCTAATAGCCTAAATAATTTCTGACCATATTTTTACTAATCATGTTTAAGTGATTTGAATTTTTGTCATAACCAAGATATTTATGCCTAGACTATTTCTTACTGGATTTGGGTCAAATTTTATTATTGATCATATTTAGAATTTAAGCATGACTATATCATTCTAGTACTATTTATTTTAATATGCCTAAATTTTAATTTTGATCATGTTTAGAATTTAATCTTGACACATCATTTTCGTATAATCTTACCATGCCTAGATTTTAAACTTGGATCACTTCTAGATCATCTTAATTCTACTAGTCTTACTTAAATTTTGATTCTATGTTTAACCGATTTTAATCATTTTCAAAATTTTCGTATTTGGTTATTCTTAATCGTACTTATAGTGCGATTTAAAATTTCGAGGATGAAATTTTTTTAAGGTGGGTAGATTTGTAACTACCTCGATTTGAAATTTCTACTTTTGAAAATTTTGTTACAAAATTCTTCTCTTAAAATTTTATTTTGAAATCAATGTCATTATTTTTTGAAAAACTATAAAATCAATTTTAGATTATTCTAAATTTCTTCAAATTCTGATTATTATTATTTAATTAGTTATTTTTATTTCAGGATTATTTATTGTTTAGTTATTGGGAGCCTACCAAGTTTGGACTTGGATTATGGGCTAGCTATCCTAATTGCCTACCAAGCCTTAGTCTTGGATTTTGGGCCTATGGATTTGGGCTACAGAGTAATTAATTATTTTGTTAGTTAAATTGATTGCTTGCTATTATTAGATTAGTCGATAACTAATGGGTTAGTTAGCTTAATTGAGTGATTAATTCTAATTAGAAAATTACTGCTAACTACCAGATCAGTTACTGGTTAGTTATTAGTTAGTTAGAGCTGTTAGTGATCTTTACTAGTACCTCTAGATCTATTACAATTTACATATGATGCCATTGGCTTAGAGAGCACTATAATTCTTTCCTACTAAAATATGAGGAACTCTCCAATATTTTATTACAGATTTAATCTACTGTTACTCTCTCACTCTTTCGCCTGTAGCTGCCTCTCTCTCCTCTGGCCGAGCTCCGCCGCCGGACTCCAGCGAAGTCCTTGCCTCGCTGTCTTCCCTCTCTGTCACCACATCTTTGCCATGCCTCACCACCACCTTAGATCTCTCCTCCGCCCTGGATCGCCGGAGCATCAAGCCACTGCAACAACCGACTCCCCACTCACCACCGCAGCCCTGCCGCCTCCTCCCTGGCTCTCCACCTGACTGGCCAACCACCACTATCAGCCAAGCTCCACCACAAGTCACCGCCACCGGACCTCTACTCTCTCTGGCCGCCCCTCTCACTACACCACCGCCTCCACAGCCAGCACACACCAACCCTATCTTAACAACACTGACCAACCACCCTGCCTCCTTTTCCTGCCAACATATCCGCCACCACCACATCTCTCTCATCCTTGTCTCCTTCCAGTCCCCTCAACTCCACCAAACACACCAGCGCCGTCACCTACCTCCTACCACTGCAGACACTCCAACACAACCAGGTCAACGCCACTCCGACTACCCATAGTCCCTACGATATTACACCAGTATCACCACCACCACATATACAACCAACAAAGAAAATCTACCACTCACCTCCTCGACTCAGTGCCGCCCACGTCGTCGTGTCTGCCGCAGAGCTCCGTCTCTCTCTGGGCAGCACCGTTGTCTTCGACAGTTCCGATCAGATATGGCCGACTACTTTTTGATCCGGCCACCGGAGTTGTCTTGCCATCCTCGACCGCTTCCTCTTCGCTGCTCCTCCGACAAGCTCCGATCCCGGCGCCGCCGACTCCAAATTTGTCACCGCCGCCTAGATCTGAGCATTTGAGACTGCACCATTGCAGATCCAGGCCACCGCTGCCTTCTTCGCATGACCGCCGACCGGATCCCGCTTCCTCCGCACCCAGGGGCTCTACTCTGGTGAGCTACTTCCTCTGCTGTTACTCTTCTTTTCTTCCTCGTTCTTTCTTTTTGACTCTTCTCTCTCCAGCGGAGAATAATTTTAGGGTTTAAAACCCTTAAATAGTGGATTTTGGGCCCAACCCGTTTAGGTCGGTTGTCGGCTATTAGGAGAATTTTCTTTAATTTTTGTGATGATTTGGCATGGAGCTTCAAGCCTTGTGTGCTGGGCTTGGATTTTGGCCCCATTTTTTTTTTTATAGCAAATATGTTTAAATGTTTTGTTCCATTTGTTATAGCTGGGCTGGGGTTAGTGGGCCAGCCCAGTAACAATGGATTGGTTTGTGTAGTAATTAAACTGTTGGGCTGGGCTGTAAGTCTTTGGTTATATATGCTTAATATAAATTCTGAGTGTATATTTGGGCTGGGATATTATCTGTTACTGTTATTATTATTTTCATATATACCATTTTTAATGTATTATTATTTTTGTTAATTTCTATACTATTAAACAATTTTGGTTAATAGTTTTAATAACATATTGATTAATAATTTTGATAAAGTTATACCAATATTTTTTAATATTTGTTATAGATTACCAAACTATTTAAATTTTGATATATAAAGTTTACTAAAAGTTATTTTGCTACCTAAATCTTGCTAAAATTATTGTAGTAATAGTATTTATATAAAACTACTAAGTATCTATTCTAGTTAGCATATATTATTTTAGTGATATTCTAATAATTAGTTTTTATGGATAGTTAGTGAAATGATAGTTAATGACATTCTATGAATCTAACCAATTCTTAGCCAGATTACAGTGGACATTTACTTTCACTTTTCGATTTTTCGGACAAGGCGTGTACTTCTATGATTTTGACTCATTTACTTCATGTCATGTTATTTTCATATTGGACACATTGTTACGATATGGTCTTGTA
>JANAVB010010998.1:2398436-2546720 GCA_029216955.1 Iris pallida | reverse complement strand
TATATATATATATATAGATATAATAATCTATATATATATATATATAATATATATATATATATATATGAGTGGGGCAGAAGAGGAGTCCGTGTAGCAAACTCAGTGCACGGTCGTCGTGCGACGATGGGGATCGGCACCATTCGCCCCGGTATAATCGACATGCCGACCACGCGGCCCGTCGTGCGGCGCTGAGGGCGACGAGAAGACGTCCTCCATACACGATCGCAATGCTCGATCGTAGGGCGTCGACGATCGTCGCCAATATGCGTCGTGCGCATAGAACGGGCGGCTGGGCGGATCGGTAGTCGCAGGCGACAAGGAATCATGGCCGTTTACGGGCGGTCACCCTTGGTCGTCGAGGGCGTCACTTCGGCGTCGTGGACAAAGCGAGGTATTGAGTACTCCGTCGAAAGACGGTGTGCTGCTGAGCGGAGCTCTGGAGCACGGAGTGCGCGGGGTTGCGTGTACACGGCGATGATGACAAGGCCAACGGACAACGTCCGCACTCCAAAATCGTTCCATACGAAGGCCAAGAATCGTGTGCGTGGGCACACGATTATACTGAGCCCGCACGTTGGAATATATATATATATATATATTATATATATATATAATATATATATATATATATATTATATATATAAAATATATAATAAATATATATATATATTATATATATATTATATATATATATATATATATATTATATATGTAAAATATATAATAAAATATATATAATAAAAATATAATAAAATATATAATAAAATATATATATAATAAAAAAAATTATATATATAACATAAATACTTATATACATATATACTATATAATAAAAATAAAATAAACAAAACAAAACAAAAGAAAACAAAACAGGGAAGGGGGGCTCGAACTCGGCCAGGCAAGAGGGGTCGGGTTTGAGCGCGCTCGGGCTAGCCAGGGGGTCAGCCCGAAGTCATGTGTTAGGGAATGGGCTAGAGTTAGTTTTAGTTAGAATTAGGTTAATGGGTTTCTAAACCCAATAGCACGAATCTAAACCCGTTAACCCAATAGCACTAAATAACAGTTTGGCTCATGTCCAGACTGTTCAGGACACGAGCAAATGGATTCTGACCCAGTGTCGCGTGTCCGCGCCCAGCACGACATGCACGACACTGCTAACGCGTGTCCAACCTTACCACTAGAGTCGTCGTGTCCAGGCGAGTCACATAGGTGAGGACCAGACACAAATTCGACACGAAACAGAACTAACACGTACGTGTCCAAGTCAAACGGGCTGTTGGTGCGGCAATAGGGCGGAGGAAGCGTCGGCGTTGCGGCGCTCGGATGGCGCTGCACTCGTCTCGACGAGACGTGTCGAGTGGTGGTGGTGGCAAGCGTCGACGTCGGCTATGGAGGCGGCGCTAGGGTGGTCGCCGGAGTTAGAGTTAGGTTTAGTGTTTCGTCGGGGAAGAAAGGGTGAAGGCGGCGCTGTGGGGGATAATGGTGGTGTGCTAGGGTTAGGGTTAGGTCTGGTGGATATCTATAGGCAATTTAGGGCGGTCGAGGTGGTCTAGGTCGGCCGGGAAAGGCGAAGAAAGTGGTCGTCGGTCGTCGGGGCAGCTGGCCAGTCGTCGGGGGCAGTTGATGAGGGTTTTGCAGCAAGGTCCCCCAACTTTGGGGTTTTGCACAAAAACCCCACGCCCAACAGTTTACAAATTACAATTTGCAAACTGTAATTAGAACAATTCATTAAATTGCAAATCGACATTAAAACAAATTTAAAAATTACAAAACGATATTAAAACAATTCATTTTATTATAAAATGATATATTTTGATTTAAAAACTACTTAAAAATTATTTAAAAATTCTAGAAAAATTCTAGAAAAATTCTAAAAAAATTTATAATAATTATTATAAATCATTTTAAAGCTAAATAGGTTATTAACATCTAATTAACACTAATTAAACCAAAATTTGAAAAACAGGGGCTGACAAGTCTTTCCCCCTTGAAAAATTTTGGCCTCAAAATTCACAAGGATAGAAGACTCTACCATCATTCTGATATAACAAGCAATACAACAAATGACTAAGGCTACGATCGAAACTAACCTCTAAGGTATCAAGCGGGAACGGGTGGTTCCCTCGCAGCTGTTGGGTCGAACAAGTAAGGATATCTCTCCCTCATGTCCGACTCCCTCTCCCAAGTAGATTCACCCGGAGAGTGACGGCTCCAAGCTACTTGTACTAAGGGTATGACTTTGTTCCTCAGCCTCTTCTCCCTCCAGTCCAATGTCTCCACAGGCTGCTCAGTAACTGCAAGGCTCGGTCCGATCTCCAACTCTGAATGATCTAGCACAAGGCTGGGGTCCGGGACATATCTCCTCAGCTGAGATACATGAAAGACATCGTGAACTCCTGCTAGTTGGGTGGAAGTGCAACCCTGTAAGCTACCTCTCCGATCCTGCCAAGTATCTCGAACGACCCGATGTATCTGGGGCTGAACTTGCCTTCTCGTCCAAACCGGATCGTCCCTTTAGTAGGTGATATCTTCACTAGCACCATATCTCCGTCAGCGAACTCCATCGGCCTGCGACTAGCATCTTCCCAGTGTTTCTGCCTGTCCTGAGCGACTCTGAGCCTGTCTCTGATCATCCCGACCTTCTCTGCTGCATCCATGATCATCTCTGGCCCAAGCATAACTCTGTCCCCAACATCGTCCCAAAAGAGCGGTGTACGGCATCATCGTCCATATAGTGCCTCGAAAGGAGACATACCGATGCTGGCTTGGTAACTGTTGTTGTATGAAAACTCTACCAAGTGCAGATGGCTCTCCCATGATCCGCCAAAGTCCAGCACACAAGTCCTCAGCATATCCTCTAAGCGTCTGTATCGTCCTTCGAACTGCCCATCTGTCTGTGGGTGGTACGCCGTACTGAACTTGAGCCGACTGCACAACTCCTCCTGCAAGCTCCTCCAGTAGTGGGACGTGAATCTGCTGTCCCGGTCCGACACATTGCTCACTGGTACTCCGTACAAGCAAACTATCTGCTGCATGTATAGCTCTGCCAACTTCTCGGTGGAAAGCCCCACCTTGAAGGGTATGAAGTGTGCACACTTCGTCAGCCTGTCCACGATGACCCAAATGGCATTCTTTTCTCCTTGGGAACGAGGAAGCCCTGAGACGAAGTCCATCGTAATGTGTTCCCACTTCCACTCAGAAATGGATAACGGCTGCAATAGACCAGCTGGCCTATGGCGCTCTGCCTTGACCTGCTGGCAAACTAGACATCTCGAAATAAAACATGATACATCTCTCTTCATCCCGTGCTACCAAAGATGTTCCCGCAAGTTACGGTATATCTTGTTGGCACCAGGGTGAATAGAATATCTCGATCAGTACACCTCCTGCAAGACTGCCTCTATCAGCTCTCCCTTCGGTACGCACAACCGACTGCCATGCCTCAAGGATCCATCATCTGCTACGGTGAAGTCATCCAGCAATCCAGCTAATGCCTGGGATCAAAGTCTGCGAAGGCTTTCATCTGTAGACTGTGCCTCCCTGATCTGCTCTATCAAACCTGACTGAATGTCAAGCGCCATCATCTGTATCACTGATCCTGGCCGAACTATCTCGATACCTAGCTTCTCCAGATCTTTCCGTAAATACCGATCTATCATCAGATACCATACCATCGGATGCCTGCTCAGCGCATTTGCCACCACATTTGCCTTTCCGGGGTGATACTATAAATCGATGTCAAAGTCCTTCATCAACTCCAACCATCGTCTTTGCCTCATGTTCAGCTCTTTCTGCGAGAACATATACTTCAAGCTCTTGTGGTCAGTAAAGATTTCTACACGCTCTCCGTATAAGTAATATTTCCATAACTTGAGTGCAAAGATCACCGCAGCTAACTCTAGGTCATGGGTAGGATAGTTTTGCTCATGAGTCCGTAATTGCCTAGATGCATAAGCAATCACTTTTCTATGCTGATGTAGGACACATCCTAGCCCCTTTCCCGAAGCATCGCTGTATATGGTGAAACCTCCAGATCCTGAAGGTAATGTCAAAACTGGAGCGGTCGTCAGCCTCCTCTTCAGCTCCTCAAACGCTGCCTGGCAGTCCTCTGACCAGATGTACTCTGCATCCTTCCGCGTCAGCTTCGTCATGGGTTCGCTATCCTTGCAAAGTCTTGGACGAACTTCCTATAATATCTGACTAAACCCAGAAAGCTCCTGATCTCTGAAACTGACGTCGGAGCCTTCCATGTCTCAACGGAAGCAATCTTCCTGGGATCCACCGAGATCCCCTCTCCAGTAACTACATGACCGAAAAACTCCACTCGGTCTAAAAAGAACTCGCACTTCGACAATTTGGCATATAAACTCTCCTACCTCAGAATCCCCAAAACTATCCGCAAGTGCTCTGCGTGCTCCTCCGACGTCTTCGAGTATATCAGGATGTCGTCGATGAATACTATGACGAACTTATCCAGATACTGGTGAAATATCTTATTCATCAAATTCATAAAGACAATTGGCGCATTTGTGAGACCAAATGGCATCACCAGAAACTCGTACTGCCCATACTTCGTGTTGAATGCCGTCTTCTGGATGTCTGCAGCCCTGACTTTCACCTGGTGGTACCCGGATCTCAAATCTATCCTAGAAAATACCTTCGCCCCACTCAACTGGTCGAACAAATCATCTATCCTGGGCAGAGGATATTTGTTCTTAATGGTGATGGTATTCAACGCCCGGTAGTCAATGCACAATCGAACTGTACCATCCTTCTTAGGCACAAAGAGCACTGGCGCTTCCTATGGAGAAGTACTAGATCGAATGAAACCCTTTTTCAATAGGTCATCAATCTGCTCCTTCATCTCTACGGCCTCCTTGGGGTTCACTCTATAGCAAGTCCAGGATACTGGTGATGAACTCGGTACTAAATCTATAGTGAACTCCATGTCTCTGTCAGGCGGAAGTCCTGAAAGATCCTCTGGGAATACATCCATAAACTCCCTAATAATAGGGTGTGGCGGTGCTATCTCCCCAACTGTCGCATAACAGTTCAGCTTTAGGCTGATCTCCGGCCCTGTCCTCCTAACACTGAATGGTGCCGTGCCAGGGGGACTGAACAGAATACTACCCTCATGACAGTCTATAGCTACATGTGCATAGCTAAGCCAGTATATCCCCAATATGATATCATATCCGAGGAGTGGCATCACAAAGAATCGTCCCTTAAACTCTCTCTCGGCTATAGTAATAGAGCATCTATAGATAGCTCTAATGGGCACTTGTCCTCCTTCCGTCATTACTCTACTAATATCCTCGGTAGGTGTAGCTACTAAGTGGTGTTTATGCATAAACTCTAATGACAGGAAGCTCTGAGATGCACCATAATCAAACAAGCATAGAGCTAGAAACGTATGTAAATAAACATGACCTGTGATGACGTCAGCCAAATAATCTGGCTCCGAAACCTGCTCCGGCTCCGGCTCAAGGGCCAGACTATAAGTCTTCCCTTGGGGTCCCTTCTGCTGCTGCAGATGTTGCCCAAACCTCTGCTGCTGAGTCGGAAGTGGCTGTCCTCTAGACTGTGGTCCGACACCTGGTACCCTGGCTACTGGGCAGTCCCGAATCTGATGGGTGGCAGACCCACAAACTAAACACTGCCCCAACCTCTTCCTGCAGACAAAGTAATTATGCCCTGGTCTTTTACAGAATCCACACAAAGCTCCCTTCTGATGCTGTCGGGGTCCTGGGGCTCTAACTGGTAGGGTCGGGTGATGTGGTGTAGGGGGATGGTATGTCTGCTGGTGCAGCGTCGACGCTCTCGGCTGGAAAGCCTGACGCTTGGACGGTCCCTCGAGGTATACAGAAGCCGGCCTCTTGCAAGACAGAAGACGCTCCTCTATGCTCCGGGCCAACTCTAGGCTCTGGTAGTAGTCAGTCGTACCGTTCGCCACTATAAGAATGCCAATGTCTGGAACTAGACCATGGCAAAACCTACGCGTTATCTCCAAAGGCTCTGCAACTAGACTAGGAGCGAAACGGCTCAGGCGACTAAACTCTGCTGCATACTCGTCAACAGAATGGTTTCCTTGCTGGATGTTCTGGAATCGTAGCCCCATGGCTACCCTAGCGGTGGTCGAGAAGAATTTTTTCTTGAACTGGGTCTTGAACTGATCCCAAGTGGCCCTCCCTTTCGCGAATAGCGGCTCATTCCAAAACCAAACTCCTGCCAAGTCTATCAGCAGAAATCCCGCTGCCTCGACCTGGAGGTCATTCGGCAACCTAGCTCCAAGGAGCTTCCTCTCTACCGAGTCTAGCCAGTCATCTGCTACTACTATGCCCTCAGTCCCTAAGAACTCCTTGGAGTTCAGACCCATGAAGTCCTTGATTGTCCCTGCTCTCTGCCGTGGCTCTACAGGTGGTGGGACTACGGTACGTTCCTTAGAACGCTCCATGCTCTGGCGGAGTAGGGTGGTCTGCTCCTGATGGGTTGTTAGGAACCCCTGGATCAGAGTGAGCAGTTGGTTCCCGTCGAGTGTGACGGAAGCCTCGGTAGGTATAGTGATAGGTGGTGGTGGGAGTATCGGGTCCTGCTGGGACTGTGATGTGGAAGGTGGTGGAGGCATCTGGGTTTGTAGATTTGTGGAGTGGGGGAATATAGTAGGTGGAGGTGGAGGTGTATCGGTCAACTGGTCAACCGACTGGATAGGAAGTGTGCCATTCTCAGGTGTGACATACTGGGATGAACGGGTGAGCACCATCTAATTAAATAAAAAGGACTTATAAGGACTCTTTAATGTAAATAACAAGAAAATCCAATTGTAATAGTGAGCATGTGATGCGTTTCCTATGTTGCAATCCTAGTAATCCTCTAGATGTTCTAAGCGTCATTCCTAATGTTGTCTAATTACCTTAAGTTCCTAATTGCAGGCAAGCTTGGTACAATAACGTAACCAAACAATTTGGTCAGGACCTGCATGGGCCACCACTAAAAATATGTCACGATCCGCTACCCAAATTGTTGGGCCGGGCCGAGTCATGTCCAGCCTACGCTTGAGATAAAGCGTAGTAAGCTGTTCTAAAGATAACAAGATAAGACTAAAATGTGCTAACAGTTCTATATGTAATAAAGAGTCATAAATGTTCCAAGCACAAAAGTCATCTCATATATAAGTATGTCCCAAGTACAAGTTCGAAATGTAAAGCTGGATACAGGTCCAGTCACAAAATACATAGTCTAATACATGACTACTCTCAAAAGTCCAAAATGTAAATAGACAACTAGACGAGTTTTTCTGCAGGTACATCCTCGTAAGACAAAGCCTGGTCCTCGGCAGTAACTCCATAATATGAATCACAGAGCAACTCCTCCTCAGTAAGTATACCTACAACGTTATCCTGTCAGGACGGGAACAAGTACTGAATCTAGCAAACTAAATATACGAAACATAAAATGAACAAGAATGTAATAAACTGAAATTATGGCACATCATAATCTATCATGGCAAGGACACATATGTCATAGAGACAGATGTATATGTAATGTTTAAAACTATAGCAGGTACGTGATCGTCAATAGGTGTACAATATACTGTGACACATGTAAATAAAATGTACATACGTACAAGTGTACAAGCATAGGTGTACATCCGTACAGAAATGCGGGATAATGGCCTACGGCGCAGTAACATGTAGAATAAAACTTTGCTCGGTACGATAAAGGGGGCATGATCACGTACTCAACTATAAGTTTCCCCATAATCCAGATTCTAATCATGTGAGAGATATAAAACTGTTCTAAACATGGTAGGGACTAAAAGTAATACAACATGTGAAGATTTGACTTGCTACTCCAAGGATCAGCATTTAACATGGTTGGAATCACAGTTCATTGTTGTAACAGTATGTAAAGTTTGTAGAAGTACTTGCCTTTAGCAAAGCAAAGCAACGATAAAAATACTATAGATGCCTGGTGACTCGTCACTGTAGAAATAAATACATAAACTTAGTTTTTATACTAAGTTAAACACTAAAATGCTAGTGGTGCAATACGACTTTCTAACTGGACACATAGCCAAATGGTGACTTTAGCATAGAAGACCAATATGAAGTGACACAATACTCTAACTAACTTTCTAGGCCTTTACACTAGTGCGGGGTGAGGTCCAATACGTCTATAACTCAAAACAACACAAAACACTGAAAGTCATAATTATTCAATAAATAAATTAAACTGTACACTGTGTTCCAACAATTTTTGAGATAGACAAAAAGCTCAATTTTACATAAAATAAAGTACCAAAATGATCCTTGTTAATTATAGAAATTTATACTAATTTTTCTGGAATTTATAAACCTTCATAAATATTTATCAAAAATCAGCAAACCTATATATACTGAAAATAAGTTCTATTTTCCTATTTTTATAAAATACTAAAAGCACTTATTAAATTTTGGAAAAATTATAATAAATTATCTAAATTAACATAGTATTTAAATAAAATTTTTCCCAGATTTTTACAGCAATTAAAATATATATAAAAATTCAAAAACAGCAAGCAACAGTTTCTGGAAAATAATTAATTAATTATTTACTATTTTGTCCATGTATTCGAAATTGAACCGAAGTCCAGATACAGGACCCAAAGCCATGATCAAGTCCAATATGACTTGTACAGGTTCTGAATGTATTAGACACAATTGGGCCCAAAAACCTATACTAGGTTTGGACATCAATTGGTCATAACAAATAAAATACAGGAATTTAAATAATAATAATATATTTTTAAAGTGGTAAAATTGTAAGTAACAAAATATACAATAAAATAACTTGTGAAATTTTATATAATAATATTTTGTACAAGGTAGAATTTGAAATACATCTCTTATACAAAACACAAAGGTTTTTGAATCCTAGGGCTGACTGTGCCAAGATAAAGAGTGGTTGGGATTTAATCTTGGTGAATCAACGGTTGTGGAGTTTTATGGGGAAGAGCATTATTGGGAGTGGGGTTTTATGGGGAAGAGCATTATTGGGAGTGGGGTTTTATGGGGAATCCAAAGATGGGGATTTAATATTTTGATGATTGGGATTTAATATTTTGATGGGGGCCTCATAATGGTTGTGGATGAGCATTATTGAGAGTGGGGTTTTATGGGGAATCCAAAGAAAATTCACATCCAGCAGTGGTTGGGATTTAATATTTTGATGGGGGCCTCAAAATTATTATTGTTCGTTTAAAATTGGGGGTCCAAGATTTTGAGGGGGAATACCTTAAATGAACCATGCCCTATGGGCACGGGTTATGACTAGTATATAAATATACAACAACAATATTTATATATACATATAAATATATATATATATATATATATATATATATATATATATATATATATATATATATATATATATATATATATATATATATATATATATATATAAGGGATATATATATACATATAATAAATACACATATATATTTATAGAAATACTAAATATAAAATATATATATATATATATATATATATATATATATATATATATATATATACAAATACTGTATACATATATATATAAAATAGTATATATATAATAATATATATATACATAAATACATATATATATATATATATATATATATTATATATATATATATATATATTATATATATATATACAGTATTTGTATATATATATATATATATATATATATATATATATATATATATATATATATATATAATACAAAAAAACATATATACATATATAATAAAATAAAAATAAAACAAAAAAAAACAAAAAGAAAACAAAACAGGGAAGGGGGGCTCGAACTCGGCCAGGCAAGAGGGGTCAGGTTTGAGCGCGCTCGGGCTGGCCAGGGGGTCAGCCGGAGTCATGTGTTAGGGAATGGGCTAGAGTTAGTTTTAAGTTAGAATTAGGTTAATGGGTTTCTAAACCTAGTAGCACGAATCTAAACCCGTTAACCCAATAGCACTAAATAACAGTTTGGCTCGTGTCCAGACTGTTCAGAACACGAGCAAATGGATTCTGACCCGGTGTCGTGTGTCAGCGCCCAGCACGACACGTACGACACTGCTAACGCGTGTCCAACCTTACCACTAGAGTCGTCGTGTCCAAGCGAATCATATATGTGAGTACGAGACACAAATTCGACATGAAACAGAACTGACACGTACATATCCAAGTCGAGCCGGTTGTTGGTGTGGCGATAGGGCGGAGGAAGCGTCGGCGTTGCGGCGCTCGGGTGGCGCTGCACTCGTCTCGACGAGACGCGTCAAATGGTGGTGGTGGAAAGCGTCGACGTCGACTGTAGAGGCGGCACTAGGGTGGTCGCCGGAGTTAGGGTTAGGGTTAGTGTTTCGTCGGGGAAGAAAGGGTGAAGGCGGCGCTGTGGGGGGTCGTGGTGGTGTGCTAGGGTTAGGGTTAGGTCTGGGGGGTATTTATAGGCAATTTAGACGGTCGAGGTGGTCTAGGTCGTCCGAGGAAGGCGGAGAAAGCGGTCGTCGGTCGTCGGTCGTCGGGGCAGCTGGCTAGTCGTCGGGGGTAGTTGATGAGGGTTTTGCAGCAAGGTCCCCCAACTTTAGAATTTTACACAAAAACCCCATGCCCAACAGTTTGATTACAATTTGCAAACTGTAATTAGAACAATTTATTAAATTCTAAATCGACATTAAAACAAATTTAAAAATTATAAAACGATATTAAAACAATTCAGTTTATTACAAAATGATATATTTTGATTTAAAAACTATTTAAAAATCATTTAAAAATTCTAGAAAAATTTCTAATAATTATTATAAATCATTTTAAAGCTAAATAGGTCATTAACATCTAATTAACACTAATTAAACCAAAATTTAAAAAACAGGGGCTGACATGGCGTGTGACCATTGTTCGACGATCTTGCTCGGATGAAGCCAAATAGATTTTGCTCCTATCGAAAGAATGACAGCTTAAACAAACTGGATCCCGACCTTATCTCGGAGCGACAGTTTGAATAAATCAGATTCGGTTGAATCTAAAAATCTACGGTTTTTTAAACAAACTGAATCCGATTATATCTTGAGGAGATACGTCTGTTTGAACAAACTAGATATGATTATATCTAAAGACATACGGCTTCCATACTGGCCATGTGACATGATGCCATGTTGTAGTAGAATTGCACGCTGTAGGAGCTGCGTTTTTGGGGAGTGGTGGAGAGACTGTGCTTTTGGACGACGAGGAGACGGTGCTTCTGAGGCAACGAAGTCACTACACTTTTGGGCGACGGATGATCGCTATGGTGGAGTCGAAGTCACTATGCGTCACTTTTGGGGAACCTTGAAGAAGCTGCACTTCTGGGAAGCTCTGAGAGATCAATGGAGCCGTGAAGGGGCTGTGCTTCTTAGAAAGCTCTGAGAGATCAATAAAGGAGCCGTAAAGTGACTGCGCTTCTTGGAAAGCTCTGAGAGGTCAATGAAGGAGCCGTAAAGGGACTGCACTTCTTGGAAAGCTCTGCGAGATCAATGAAGGAGCCGTGAAGGGACTGCGCTTCTTAGGAAGCTCTGAGAGATCAATAAAGGAGCCGTGAAGGGGCTGCGCTTCTTGGAAAGCTCTGAGAGATCAATGAAGGAGCCGTAAAGGGGCTGCGCTTCTTGGGAAGCTCTGAGAGAGCAATGAAGGAGCCATGCTTCTGGATAACCATGAAGGAGCTGTGCCTCTTTGGAGTCTAGTGACTGCTTTCAAAGGAGTCGAAGTTACTGCACTTTTGGATGATTATAAAGGAGCTGCGCTTTTGGGTAACCCAGAAGGAGTTGTGCTTCTGGGGAGAAAAAAGTCTCCTTAATTGCTGAGTCAAAAGTTTCTTTAGTGGCTGATTCAATTTTTTCTTTAATTGCTGCCCTTTTGGGGCGCTCGAGGAGCGTTGACTAAAAGCTTAGTTAAATGAATCCATTAAATGAGATTTATTATGCTGAGTCCTAAGTTCATCCCATTAATCCGGAGTCCTTTGACCGTCTGCCACGTGGTGTATGGGTTAGACCACACAGCCTATATAAAGAGGAACTTTTGGGTAAGACTTTGCTCATAATTTCTTGACATTCCTCTATCATGCTCGACCCCGATTTAGCTTCAAACGGCCATAGGTTTTGCATAAATCGACATTTGGTTGTAGATCTCTTCGTTCAAAGAAGCTGTAGTCTTATGGAAGAACAACTTCAAAGTTTCGAGATGCACTTTGAGCGTGTGGGATGGGGGGTTCGAACCTGAACAACATCTTGGAGGTCTTCGAGGCCCAAGATACCGGATATGGATTGATTGTCAATTCGAAGAGCCATAAGTTATGCTCTGCTTTGCTCGATAAATGCTTCATTATCCATATTGGAGCTGGAAAGTGCTATACTTCTGACAAAAAAGTGATTTACTCTGACGCTACTGCGCTTTTGTGTACTGCTCGCTCTTGAAGACTGCACACTTGTAGGCTGTTATGCTGTGTGTTTTAGGTTTTGGTCTTTATATGTAATCATGAGTCTGTAATAGATCTTTGTAGACATGATTTTTAATAAAGAATTTCCTTTTATGCACTGTCTGAGTTCTGGTGTGTGCAATACTTTGACGTCTCTTGTGCTTCTGTGATGTATGTGAAGCAACTATTACCTTCTGTGCTTTTTACAGGTGATGCACTTTTTCGTGCTTCTACAAGGCCCCCTTCAAAGTTTTCAAACTTAGACAAGTTCCGAACACTTTGAATAGAAGCATGAAACGATATGTAGCACAGGAATTGCATTGCGGGTTTTTGATAGGCTGTCAAGCATTTTTAATAGCTGTCAGTATTAATGCTTCGAGCCGTCGTTTCATTTTAGAAATGATGATGACTTCTCATTTTTAGAAAAAAGTTTCATCATGATTTTGTTTCATCTCTACACTGTTCGAAGCATTTCTTCAAATACGAAGGGTCTCTTTTGGCTTTATCTGCTGACGTGGCTTCGTTATATAAGTAGGGTTCTGTTTGAAGAGAGAAAGCTTTCTGCCATTACTTTCCACCCAATTTTTTAGAGAAAATTTCTTCTTCTTCCCCAAATCAAAAACTTAGTTTTCTGCCATGGCCCCCAAGAAATCAAGAGCCCACAGAGTTCCCAAGCCGGCTGCTGCGAGCACGAGAAAGATTAAAGGGAAGCGGCCGACCTCGAAGTCTGTCGACGTTGATGACTCTCCGGATGCTAATGCTAGAGCACATAGGGATGTGTGACCGCCTGCTGCAAGTAGGTGTTCGATGAACATCGATGCCTTATTTTGCTGATGCACATGAGCGTTTACTTCTTGGAGTAGCGTCTTGAAGATGTGCTAAAGCTCTTTCCACTGATGCACATGGGCACCACTCTTCGGGGTAGTGTCTGTAAGATGCGCTGAAGCTCCGTCTGCAGATGCACATGGTAGTTACTTTTCAAAATAAAGACCATAAGATGTACTGAGGCTTCAGCTGATGCGTAGGGTCACTAAAATAGTGTTTGTACGGATGCTTGCTTCCTGATGCGCATAACCACTAAACAGTGCCGGCACGGATGCATGCTTGCTGACGCGCAGTACCAGTAAATAGTGCCTGCACGGATTCTTGCTTGCTAACACGCAGTGCTACTTACATAGTGTTTGTGCGGGTGCTTTCTTGCTGACGCGCAGTACTACTAGACAGAGCCTGCGCGGATGCTTGCTAGGTGATACACACTGTCACCAAAAGAGTACCTGCATATTTTACTTCTTGCAAAAAATACTTGTGTTTTTTTGACTCTTATCTTGTTCATGTGCTGTTCCCATAACTATGCCTCTTTTTTGACGAGGTCCTCTTCGACTCATCGGTCTGCGCACTAGGCATAAATGTCGATGAGGCGATTGTCAATCTTGCCAAGAGATTGATCGTCCGAGACCAACCTGAGGGACGACTGGCCAAGATACGTGATCAACGACACCCCTACTTTCATCGTATGATGGACCGAGGCAAGTTGTCCTCTTTCTTTGACGCCGAGTTTGAAATGTTAAAGCCTCGGTTCCTCTTTGGTGACCAACTATCTTGGAAAGAGACAAACCTTCTATCGATTAAGGGGGACTGGTATTTTGAGAATGATGGCCTTGTCTTGTATGTTCCATCAACCGATCTGTACCTGTCGCCATTGATTTTTTTTCTGCTTCGTCGAAAAGCGATGTATAGAATGGGAATTGACCCCAGAGTAGGGTATTAATGACGTGCCATTTTAAGGTGGACACGCATTCTAAGAGAAAGGATACTTTAAGTGTGTCCGTGATGGTCCATCACACACTTTATGTGTGCTGCTTCCTGGTCACCTGCTTAGCGATTTTACCACAGATGTACATATGTTCGAGGCTTTTCGCCAATCGACTTCTAGCGAGGGGATGCACATATCCGAAAGGAACCTTCCAGGTTGAAGGTTGGATCCATCCTGAGGCTAAATGGCACGAATTAACCCAATAGGTATTGGGTAGGTTCAAGACGGAGCTAAAAGGTACCGACTTGCGTCGTGCCATAAGAGCTACTGAACATGGTATGGAGATCAACTAGCCCCTGTTCGTGGCTTTGTTGGAGATGTACAATCACCACACCGGGACTTTTTATACTCCGTATGGAGAGATGGGATTGGCCTTCCATGAGATGTACGCCATCTTGAAGTTACCTTAGGGTGAAGAGCCGTATGAAGAATACGCTCATAACAAAGAGGAGTTTTTGGGACTGGAGAACAAGTACCCTGAAATGATAGCAGTGTACAAAGAATTACTTTGCCATCATCAAGTATGTGTTCGCCAGGACTCTGCAAAGACTCATCCCCGCATTTTTGCTTGGAAGGACTATATCTTCGTGTAAGGACCGTCAAAGCCGGGGAAAGTCCACTTTACCATACGTAGGGAGTACACCACTGATGAAGTAGAAGCTATGATGGTCAAAGCGAGGGTGTTCGCTCCTTCAGTAGATGTTGAGGGAAATTCCACTTTATTGTTCATAACTACTTTTGCTAGAACTTGATCGCCTTGAGTCCGAAAGCGGCACTGGCTGCTTTCTTGATGATATGACTGCATAAGGCTGTGATGTCTGAAGGTTCTGGCTCGGTGAGACATATTAATCGGGAACTCATTATGTCAGCTGTGAAGCAGGTCTTTAGGTATCCACTAGCTTTGCTTCCAGCCATGGTATATAATACCCTACGAGGCCTGCAGGAGCTCTCGAGGAAAATAACATGATATCATGGGGGAGATAGTAACTTCCCTCGAGCTGAAATCAGTTACCATTATTTGATGGCTTGGTTGGCATTATACCGTCCATATTTGATAGACCTTGACACCATTGATGCTTATAAGGAGGGGGATGCATCGCTGCGCAACTATCACTGGGAAAAATGGCTCCCCCAGGGCATCCCTGTCTGTAGGTGGGTGTTAGGCCATTTGGATGGCTATAATTTCAAAAGGGTTTCGCCCTCTTATAGGGTTTATCTTGTAGATGAGGATCTAGTAGACTGGGGAGGGAAGAAGAGCGGTCTGACCCTCGGTGCTTTCCATTGGCTGCAGTCCATTCGTCCCTCACACTTACTGTATTGTAATCAGAATTGGGTATATCTAGAACCCTATCTGCCGAGTCGGTTTGCGCGACAATTCGGCTGTAGCCAGACGATGATGAACAACCCAAGCTTTTGCCTTAGTTGTGAGGGAAGTTTGTTAGATGGCGCCCGTGTGTGGTATTATTACAATGCCGAGTGTACTGGAGCAAAATTTACGATCTTTGTAATGCAAGGGGAGACCCACATCTTGTATTCTGCTATAAAATTTCACTGCTTGGCGAATAACTTCTCATCGGGATATGATCAAAAACGGAGTCTGATTGAGGGGACGAAGTTGGAGGCACCTCAATCGGCCCATGCACATCTCCGAGAGCTTACATCATCGGGTGGTAGGTCCTCGGATGGTTCTAGTACTTCCCGTAAAAGAAGAGAGGATGTCGGGCCCTTGAGTACCTCATTGAAACATCGGGCTTCTTCGGAGGTGAGTTCTCCTCCTACCAAGAGAACCAAATGGGCCGTACCCAAGCAGAGAAGATCCATGCGACGGTCTTCACCACGACAGAACACTCTGCCTGTTGAATCGTCTTCGCAGGTATACCTCAGTCCTTTTATTCTGGTCTTTATCCTAGGCTATCCGCTTATTGCTGTTTCATTTGCATAGACGAAGAGGAAGTCGGGGTGGTTGAAGATACTCAGGGAACTTCCTGAGGAGCCCGCCCCTGGGGCATCCCTGTTGCGTTTAGAGGTTAGGGTTATAACTCCTGTGCCTGCCAAAAGTTCTTCTTTGAGAAGGGAGGAATGCATCGCCTCTGTCGTGGGTCCCTCGCATGCCGAGCGTCTGCGACCACGAATGATAAGAAGGCTAGTGTCCTAGGGGATATTCTACCTACTACTGTTACTGAGGCTGTTATGTCAGAAGAAGCTTTTCTGCTACCCTCTTTTGATTATGAGACTCAAAATTTTTCGGAGTTGATGGCTTCGTATCAAGAAGAGACTCACGCGAGTGGGCCCATCGTAATACCCGGGGATGGTCCTACGGCGGCCGAAGGCGTAGCTCGAGAACCTATACCCGAGATGGGCCACACGATAAAAGATGCTAAAGGCACTCCCCGAGGTTCCTTTACTGAATCTTCTCCCCATACTGAGGAAGTGGCTGAAGAGAACCCAAACATTCCGGGAGGTAAGGAGGATCAAGCAGCTAATGAATTACCCCTGGAAGACATCAGAGATCCGCACCAAGGGCCGGTCGAAGAGACCGCTGAAAGGTTGATAGCGGAGGCCGTTAAAGAGTTAGTCGGCAAAGCCATTAAGGAGCAGGTCAAGGCGACCATTGAACAGTTGGTCGAAGAGGCTATTATGAATGCGGTCGAGGAGGCCGTTGAAGAGCTGGCCAATATGGTCATTGGAGCGTCAACCGAGGAGACCATGGAAGAGCAGGTCGAAGAGACTGTTGACGAGTTGGTCGCTGATGAGCCGGTCGATGTAGCCACTAAGATGGCGGTCGAGGAGGCTGCTGATGAGCTTGTTGAGAAAATAGTAGAAGAGACCATTGACAAACCGGTTATTAAAGAGTTGGTCAATTAGTCACCGAGACGGCGATCGAAGAGGCCGATGAAGAACCGGTCAAGAAGACCACTGATGAACTGGTTGTTGACAAGCCGATCGAGGAAGCTACTAACGAGCCGGTTATTGCGACCACTGACAAGCCAGTCAGGGAAACAGGAGTTGGCTCTAGAATGGAGAGACCTTCTCCTCCGGGAGGTTTCGTCCCTGCTTTTATCTCATGGGTAGCCATATACGGGGCTTCTCCTGAGATAATGGTACATGAGTTGGATCAAACAGAACCTACGGCTAGGGTTTCCATTTCATTGGCGGGCTCGTCCTCAACGATGGCTGCTCCCATCTCGGCTGTACCCTCTGGTCCTGTAATGCCTGTGGCTGCTGTTATTTCTGTCGCTATTATTTCAGAGCCTTCCATCACAGTGCCTCCTTTGACCCCAATGACTATGGCTGATATTGATTATTTCGCCAACCTAATCCTGGGCACCATTTACAATGCTTTCAAGCGTGGTGTAGAGGTTGTCTTTGAGTAGAACAAAACATTTTTGCTAGCTCGATCTATAGTAAGGGCCCAGTTGGTGGCACTGCACGAGTACCCTGGATATGAGGCGAAAGAAAATGTCCTGGAGGCCTCTCTGGTAGAATTAGAAGCTTCTACCCTAGAGCCTCAAGGCCTTGAGCGTAACATCTCAGCTATAGCGGATGCAGAGTTAGAGAAGACGGCTGTTGAACTCTCCCTTCATGAACTAGAGCAAGAAACTGTTGCCAACATGATCGTTGAGATCGAGTCAAAAATTATCGAAGTGACTACCGCCAAGGAAGTCCACATTTATCGCCAATATTTCCTGGAGGAGCAGTACGAAGCCCTTACCAAGCAAATTCGGCATTTGGAAGAGACCTTGGCCCTTGCGAAAAGTGAACTGGAGAATCGAAGGAGCAACAAAGGTCCCTTCACCAACGATCCAAATCCTTAGCTCAGGAGAAGAAAAGTACGGGTGCCCGACATGTATAGCTGTAGACTGCATACCAAGGCATATCTCGGCTTAGATACGAGGCAACCAGATGTAAAGAAGCAGAGCGTAGGGCCAATGAGTCTGTTAGACCCAGGGTTGCATTTCTGTGGAGTCGAATCCGTGAGTTGATTCGCCGACCCACATAGACAACAGTTTCGATGCCTACTTTTTGTTCCCTTCTATTAAAGGGCTTTTTTCCATTTTGATGTAGCACAAACAAATACGCCCGCCTAAGCTTGTCACCCATCAAGCATTTAATACTAAGTGACGTGAGTCATCAGCATGCATCTCAAAGACTGAGCAGTTAACAGCTTTTTTAGAAAATAAAGAGGCGCCGACGTCAGCACCATCATTACTTTTTTGTCGGCTATGCTTTGCCACGTGGCCAGCTAAATAATTGCATGCGCCTCTATAGCCATGTACTCAAAACTTTGAATGTGCCTCCGCAGCCATGCGCCTAAACTTACTATTGACCCTAAAAAGTCATATGTCAAAGTCTCCTCATGTGCCAAATCCTAGGTGCATCCAAGCAAATCATCCTGCAACTAATCAAAGATCTTTGTGCAATGTGTACGCACATGTGTCATTGACTCAGTTATACTCACGAATGGGTGCTAACCATCCAAGATCACAGCAACAAATGAATCTCAACAACTGCCACATGTCAGCTCTCCTGTTTCCCAATAGTGCAGCCTCAAACTGATTCAGTTCAAACTTCTTGGCACAGACTCCATGCGCCCAACAAAGACAGACACGTGGCTTCCCTATGTGCAAGATTTCCATGCGCGCATCGCATATGCTTGCATAGACGGATCATTCTGTTGCCTATAAATAGAAAGATCATTCTTTCATTCAAGCGGCTTCAACATTCATCAAATCCTCTAAGCTGTTCAACAGCTTCGACGCATCATCTTCCAGAGAAACTCAGATCTTCAGAGAGCTCAAGATCATCGTCAGATCGTCAACGGAGTAAATAATCATCTCTCCATCACCACGGTTCCCAGATAAAAATAAAAGTATACTAGAAGGATTTCATCGAGATCCTATATTGTACTCTGTTAGTTTGTTATTATGTATAAAGTTCATTTCAAACTTTTTAATAGCGAACAGTAGTAACCATATCGACTTCAGAAGGCTGACGTTAGCACGTTTTTGGGCTTGATCTTAAACTGATGATTGCTTGAGTGAAGATCAATTGTCATGACCCGTACCCACTTTTCGGATGCAAGTGCATGCACAAGTCCAGCCTACGTCGCGGTATCGACGATAGTACGCTGTCTAGCCACAATGCTCAAAATTACATAAAGTATAACTTTATTGTTCATTCACATTGCCACATTACTTTCAACATTTACAAGATTTACATTTGAAGAATTTATAAGCCTCACAAAATAAAATAAAAAAACTAATCTATCTAACTAGTCGTCTAGGTTGGCCTTCCGACATACCCATGTCTTCCCCAACGGTCCAAAGTGTAATGCAGCAGGCTATTATCTAAAAAATATTGGTTTCTAGTCAGGAATGGAATGGGTACATTCTAACAACAGTTCCAATAATTGACAAAGTCTATAAAGCAATAAATAGTAATAAAATACATGATGGATGGATAAGCAGATAATCATGGTATAATACATGTAAGTAAAAGCAGGAGAGCATGGTAATAAAGACAAGGAAGTAACAGTAATAAACGACTAAAACAGAACAATAATATATAACAAGACTACATCTAACTAGTGAGTTGAAATACCACTTTCGATATGTAAACAACAAAGGGGTAAATCTCGCACCCCGTACATGTAGTATGCGATTGCTATCAGAACGATCAGACCAATGGAATGTTTCTGGGTACTTCACATGTCTACTAAGGTATTTTTTCATCCGACTAGTACTCATGGATTCAAACAGGTCATGAACAAGGTTATACATCATTCACGAAAAACAACATGTAAAGAATCCATAACTACTACCTCGTGAAACCATCGTGTCGAGAATCAACAGAAAATTAATGTAAGACAATACTAACTACATGAATCATAGAAGTTATCAAATATTAAAACTATTAGAACATGTACTGGTCTGGGATCCTTAGCTGGTGAAACCGATAGTACCATGCATTTAGAATAGTCCAGTTGGGGGTATCACGCAAAACCTACGATATCCAACCACTTAGTGAACCACAAAAGTCAAACTTGTGCAACAGTCTCTGGATGCTAAAACAGACATCACCAACGTGTTTGGTATAAAAGAAATATCTAAAAATGCCTACCCAAAAGTCTAATTCTAGACGCAAGAGCAAAATTGTAATTTTGGGCCAAACAGTGTCCGTCGTTAGACCCGCTTTGCACCAAAAAATGATAGAACCTATCTCTAAAGTCAACAAAGTATATTCCTACAAGTCAAGTTTTTCAACACGAACTCAAAGATATGTCCAGATTTAGATTCTGATGAACCGTGCACAAAATCACTCATTGAGTCGGACCGCAGGCCCGCCAAAATAGCGTTCCGGTCAACCTTCCTAGAATCAGACCAAATTTGGCTCACAGGACTAAAAAATAACACTGTCCTGTTGGAGCAAGTTTCATCTCGAGATGACAAACATGCACGAAGTAATTGACGTTTTTGTAAAGGGGCCGGTACGATGATTTTTGATGGATATGCATCGAATTCGTTGCGTACACACAACCAATTCGAGTTCCGTCAAAGCCCACATGTCCGCAACATCTGTATGCGTCTTTCGATGCTCATGGGTTGTGACCAAGTTGCCCAAATTTTTAGGACGGACCACGTATTGTGAAGTTTTCTAAAAAAATTAACAGTTTTGAAAACCTTTTTTCATCAAATTGGGAAACTGATTTCTCAGTGCACAATCATTGAAATTAACTTCTGTAAAAAGGGATTCAGTACCCTACAGGTTTTCTAGGTTTTTCTTTAAGTAGATTTTGAAAACTGTTAACAGGTCGACAGTAATGGACCTTCCAATTAGGGCTCTAGGACAGGTTTCTGTCATGTTTATGATAGAATTGGTAGTCGATGTTTACATCAATTTTTCAGGGAATTCCAAGAAGCTACGATTAAATCTACTTGAAGGGATTTGATCTTGGTTATATAGGCTACCTATAGGAACTTACGGATCAAAATTTGGTCAAGTGTACACAAAGAAATTTAGGGTTCAAATACGTACTTTTGCGACGACTACCGCTGTTACCGGTGCTTTTTGTGCGCGCGGCATGGCACTGCCACGGCCGTCCGGCCACCGCGATGGCGCGCCTACGCAGGAAAGGGGGTCGCGCGGGGGTTGGTTTGATTTGGGTAGATTAGTTTAGGGTCTGGGTTTGCTCCTCTCCCTTTCGCTCTCTCTCTCTCTCAATATATATATATGGTAGGGGGTCGGATCTGCTCACTTGGGATAAAGGCTAGGTTTTGGAGTCATATAAAGTCTTTTTCTTATATATATATATAAGAAAATATATATATATAAGAAAATATATATATATATTTTCTTATTCCTTTATATATATATATATTTTTCTTATTCCTTTATATATATATTTTTTATATATATATTTTTCTTATTCCTTTATATATATATATATATATATATATATATATATATATATATATATATATATATATATATATATACTTTAGCCTTTCTAATTTATACATACATACATACATACATATAAATATAAATATATATGTACTTATAAATATATATATATATATATATATATATATATATATATATATATATATATATATATATACATACATACATACATATAAATATATATGTACTTATATAGCCAACTTATATCTATATTACCATATAAACTCTACCTATGCATCTTTAGCCTATAAATCCCAATAAAATCTAAGCAACTATTTTTTTTAGCAAATATTATCCTAATTCCACAGTAAAATACTACTATAAAAATAGCTTTATAATTTATATGATATATATATATATATATATATATATATATATATATATATATATATATATATATATATATATATATATATATATATATAAATATATATATATATATATATATATATATATATATATATATATATATATATATATATATATATATATATATATATATATATATATAAATAAAAAAAAATATATATATAAATATATATATATATATATATATATATATATATATATATATATATATATATATATATATATATATATATATATATATATATATATATATATATATATACACACACGACCCTTTCTAATTTATATAATAAAATTATATAGACAGTTAGTAAATAGGCGCAAACATATATATATATATATATATATATATATATATATATATATATATATATATATATATATATATATATATATTAAGTAAATCATTTACCATATTGTCAAATAAGATATTATTTTTAATAGCAAGAATCATCTGATATAACCCCTTTTGTAATATGGCCTACTAGGTTATTAAAATAAAATATAAAAACCAATCATACATCTACATAGACATTCTTAGACGCACTACCTGACTACATGGGCTTGGGCTTGGTTTGGATCCAGTCCGGACTAAATTGGTACAACCGGATCTCCTAAAATCATAATCTCAATAAATAAATAAATCATTTATAGGGTTGAAGTCACAACTTTGACTTGTTTTCCTAGCACGAAGACACATATGGCTCGGTCTTCCCTACCATGGCTAATACACTAGTCAAAGCACACCTTTACACTATCCGTGCCAAAGTTTATCGTTATCTTGCACCTCAAAACTTAACCATGACTAAGGCCTTCTATAATAATAATTACTTTCAAAAATATTTATAAATTCCATAAACCCTTATTTAAGTCAAATAAATAATAAAAAATATTTTTTCTAGAATTATGGGAAGAGTGGTTACAAATCTACCGACCTTAGAAATAAATTCATCCTCGAATTTAAATAGAATATACAAGAAAGTAATATGAAGCATTGAACAAAAAGATAACAAAGTAGAATTAATTAGTTTCTATCAAAATAATTTAAAGCAAATTATTATAACTCAAATCTTATTTTAAATAATTAGTTATCCTTGTAATTTGAATATAATGGTATCATTAAGATAATTTCAAATATATATACCCTTTTTTTAATTAAAATCTTATTTAAACATAAATGGAAAAATTTTATAACTATTTTGGAAACCAAATATTGAACAACATATTTTATAATTCCAAAAAGAATTATGAGCATATGTTTTTAGACAAATTTAATATTATTTTCAAACTATAAATTTTAATTAGTTTTTGAAATAGAAAAATAGCAAAAAATATTTAATCGTTTTCAAGAAAAAGTATTTTTAATCATGATATAAAAAAAATAAAGATTTGCAAGTCGAAAAGTGGGCTTACAAATCTGCACACCTTAAAAAACTTTTGTCCTCGAAATTTCAAAGGGCACGATTTGGTACGACTACGAATATAATCAAGAAATGAAATTTTAATCGATATGAATAAGAACGACAATTGATATAATCAAGACAATGATATGATTCCTGATCAAATTAGTCACGCGTAATCGCGGATAAAATCAAAATAATAAATAAAAGAAAAATGCGATTTGGCACGACCCAAAAATTATGATTAAGGATGATCAAAGAAATCGGTTTGACACGACCAATTGCTTAGGCATGATCAAACTATGACCAAATTATGTGGTCAAGGATTTAGTCAAGGTAAGGTCAAAGGATGCTTAAGGATAGAAGAAAAATAGGATTAGCTAAAAAGTTATTATGCACGATTAACCACTTGAAATTATGTAAGCATGATCAACGATCAAAGGTTAGACAAAGTCTAACAGGATTAAATTACTTTGATACGAGTAAGATGTAGTTACGATCATGGCTAACCACGCAAGTCATCCAAGCATGATTAAAATTTGGCACGAGTATGAATATGATTAAACTAAACATGATCAAGGCTGGAATAAATCTAAATATTAGTAATAATAGAGTTTGAAATATAGGCACGAGTATGACTATAGTTAAATAGTTCAGTCACGATTAAAATTGTTTAGGAACGATCAAAATTCAAATTTGTTTGGCACGATTAGCTTAATTAACTATTTAAGCAAAATTATTTAGGCACGATTACAGAATCAAATTCTAGAAGAATATGCAAATTGACATGACTGAGATATAATCAAAATAGTCTAGTTGCGATCAAAGTCGTTAAGGATGATCCAAATTGAAATCTTTTTTAGCACGATCAATTATATAGGCATGATCATAGAATCATAATCTAGGTATGATTATGAATCTAGTGAAAGAAATTCAAAATATGTTTAAAAGATTACTAGGAAACCGAAGGACGTTTCAAAATAGAAGGGTAAGAAAGAAGGGTTTAATAAATAAAGGAAAAGAATAAGAACTAAATCAATAGTCATATGCCAAAAAGGATGTAGTCTCCATAATATTCGAAAATCGTATGTATATATGAAGTCACTTTAGCGAGAATTTATGCCTCGTCAGTGTACATCTGGCTACAGTAAACCCTTGGTTTCATGACCCAAATAGGATATGATATCGAATACCCTATCAACTCTATCCAATATTGACATAAAGATAATTAAGATTAAAATATGAGGACTAAGACATAATTTAATAATATTCGATAACTCACGCATACCTGAAATTATTTCAACGTCGGGGTCATGTCTCGCCTGTGCACTGCTGGAAATTCAAACAAGTCAATTACAGTAGGAAATTTCAAAATGATTCCAACTATATCTATAAGAATTTCAAAGGAGCTTCTAGAAATTCAAACAAATCGATTATAGTAGGAAAATATAAGTATTTGTCCTTGAAGTAAAAGTATCAATTTTAAAAATAAAACATCGATGAGGTATCACTTTTGAAAATCAAACGATAAAAAATTTAAACCAGACGACTGGAGATTTAATATATGGATAATTGAAGCAGGTTAGGCTCAAAACTCAATAGATGGAAATATAATATTGACATTTAGAAAAATAATTACTTATGGAAATAATTAAGTAATACGTCCTGGGCATGAAAGATAATTCGAACAGATTCCAAGGTGATCAAGATAGGAGAAGTGTAAGTATTTGTCCTTCAAGTATCGATCCTTAAAAAATAAAATGAGCGAGTAGGAAAGATAATGCTTGAGGCCAAAATAAGGATAACTCTTTTAATCCCTATTGCACGGATATTCAATGATTGAGGAGAAACTTATATGCCTTGAATCAAGGACTTGAGATGGATAATTGAATCAGAAATTATTTTAAAAAAAGGTAATTCCTTATGGCCAAAGAAAAATAAATAAGCAATATGAGTTTTATGATGTGACTATGATAATTAGAGGGAAGAAAATAAAATCACACAATGACAAAGATTAGGAATTCGATCCTAGGAAATCCTAATTTACCAGACGAATATTCTACTCACCTTGGATCATACCATCGTATTAAATACAACAGTATATCCTTCTATGAAGGTCATCTAATAGGGTTTAGAATTCAATGAGTCCTCACTTAAAACACATGACCTATATAGCAACCTTAACTATCCAACAATCAATAGGGTTTTCTAGTGGTATACCTAGTCCTAGTCAATCGTAATTGTGAATGAGCACTTCCTAGTAGCAGGCTCGCAATAGTAATACTAACTTAAGTACTATCATGAATTCGCATAATTTGCAAAGACTGACCTGTATGGGCCACCCAAAAAAAACTTGTCATGACCCGTACCCGCTTTTCGGATGTAAGTGCATATGCAAGTCCAACCTACGCCGCGGTATCGGTGGTAGTACACTGTCTAGCAACAATGCTCAAAATCACTTAAAATATAACTTTATTGCTCATTCACATTGCTATATTATTTTAACATTTATAAGATTTACATTTGAAGAATTTACAAGTCTCATAAAATAAAATAAAATAACTAATCTATCTAACTAGTCTTCTCGGTTGGCCTTCCGGCATACCTATGTCTTCCCCCAACGGTCCAAAGTGTAATGTAGCAGGCGATTATCTGAAAAATATTAGTTTTTAGTCAGGACTGAAACGAGTACATTCTAACACCAGTTCCAATAATTGACAAAGTCTATAAAGCAGTAAATAGTAATAAAATACGTGAGGGACAAGCAGAGAATCATGGTATGAAACATGTGAGTAAAAGCAGGAGAGAATGGTAATAAAGATAAGAAAGTAACAATAATAAACGACTGAAATAGACAATAATATATAGCAAGACTGTATCTAACTAGTGAGTTAAAATACCACTTTTGACATATAAATGGCTAAGGGGTAAATCCGGCACCCTGCACGTGGAGTGTGCGACTGCTATCAGACACGATCAGACCAGTGTGATGTTTCTAGGTAATTCATATATCTACTAAGGTATTTTCCCTCCGACTAGTACTCATGGATTCAAACAGTTCATGAACAAGGTTATACATCAGTCACAAAAAATAACATGTAAAGAATCCATAACTAGTACCTCGTGTAACCATATCAAGAATCAACAAAAAATCAATGTAAGACAATACTAACTACATGAATCATAGAAGTTATGAAATATGAAAACTATTAGAAAACGTACTCGTCGAGGGTCCTTAGCTGGTAAAATCGATAGTACCATGCGTTCGGAATAGTCCAGTTGGCTTAGGGGTAGCACACAAAACCCACAATATCCAACCACTCAGTAAGCCACAAAAGTCAAACTCGTGCAACAATCTCCGGATGGTGAAACAGACATCATAAACGTGTTTGGTATAAAAGAAAAATAAAAAAACACCTACCCAAAAGTTCAATTCTGGACAGAGGGCTAAAATCATAATTTTTGGCCAAAATAGTATCTGTTGTTAGACCCACTTTGCATCAAAAAATGTGCCAGAACTTATGGCCTCTAAAGTCAACAAAGTATATACCTACGCGTCCAATTTTTCGATACGAACTCAATGGTATGTCCAGGTTTGGATTACGATGAGCCGTGCACAAAATAACCCTTTGAGTCGGGTTGCGGGCCCGCAAAAATAGCGTTCCCGTCAACCTTCCCAGAATCGGACCAAACTTGGCTCACAGGACTAGAAAAATGACAAGGTCCTGTTGGAGCAAATTTTGTCTTGAGATGACGAACGTACACGAAGTAATTGAAGTTTTTGCAAAGGGATCGATACGGTAATTTTTGATGGATATGCATCGAATTCGTTGCGTACACGCAACCATTTCGAGTACCATCAAAGCCCACATGTCTGTAACATACGTACGCATCTTTCGATGCTCATGGGTTGTGACCAAGTTGCCTGGATTGTCGAAACGGACCCCGTATCGGGAAGTTTTCTAAAAAAATTAACAGTTTTGAAAACAGTTTTTCATCAAATTGGGAAACTGATTTCTCAGCGCACAGTTGTCAAAATTGACTTTTGTAAAAAAGGTTTCCGTGCCTTGTAGGTTGTCTAGGTTTGTCTTTAAATATATTTTGAAAACTATTAATAGGTCGACAGTAATGGACCTTCCAATAAGGGCTCTAGGACTGGTTTCTGTCATGTTTGTGACAAAATTGCTAGTCGATGTTTACATCGAATTTTCAGAGAATTTCAGGAAGCCACAATTAAATCCACTAGAAGAGATTTGATCTTGGTTATATAGGCAACCTATAGGAACTTACGGATCAAAAATTTGGTCGAGTGTACATGGAGAAATTTAGGGTTCAAATACGCACCTTTGCGATGACTGCTACTGTTACTGGCGTTGTTTGTGCATGCGGCCTGGCGCTGCCACGGCCGCCCGACCACTGCGGCGGCTCACGCGCTCATGGTAGGGGGTCGCACGGGGGTTGGCAGAATTTTTGTAGATTAGTTTAGGGTTAGGGTTTTGCTCTTCTCCTTTTATCTCTCTCGATATATATGGTAGGGGGTCGGGTCTGCTCACTTGGGGGAAAGGTCGTGTTTGGGAGTCATGTATAGTCTTTTTCGTATTCCTTTCTCTCTCTATATATATATATATATATATATATTGATAAAATACTCGGATTTTATTGATATAACTTGTGAGTACCAACTCAGGTTACAAGATAGAGACTAAGCTCATATTACAAGATCCAAAACAAAACTTAAACCAAACCAGTGGGAAGATGAGCATGAGAACAGCGAGTCATGACCTTCTTCAGTTGCCTTTTCACCTCAAACACCAGTTGAATCCCTTCAAACGAGTATTCTTCATATTTCCACTTGTTCCTATTCTTCCAAAGGACCCATACAATAGCTCCTACTGTTAATTGCTTCAAATGTTTTTGGCCTCTCGATCTCATAGCCTGAAATCTGTCTTCGATAGAACCAGGAGAATCTTGAACATTTAACAGACCCGTGAAGTATGTCCAGACTTCTCTAGCCAAGTCACCTTCAGAAAATATGTGAGAAATAGACTCACACTTAGGTAGCACACAACAATGACAAGAGGAAGCCATATGAAAGCCCAGCCTTTGTATCACTTCATCTGTAGGTAATCGACCCCAGAGTAGACGCCACAGCAATACTGACCATTTGGCAGGAATGCAAGGTCCCCAAATATGAGAAAATCTATCATCGACCTCTGACCGAGTCCTGATGCAATCCCAAGCTGAGGTTATCGAGAACACACCTGCTCTGCCAGGGGACCAAACGTAATTCTCCATCTCATCCTGAGGCTGAGACACAATGTGTACATCTCCCATATCCCTTCCTTTGATGATCCTCTTCCAAATATGTGATGAACCCACCGACGAAGTAGCAAAAGAGGCCGTAGTGTAAGGAAAATACTTCGCCTTCATGAACTTAACCCAAAGAGACTGGAAAGTTCTAATTTTCTACCAAAGCTTCAATGTAAGAGCATTCAACACATCCTGAAGCTTCCGAACACCAAGACCTCCTTCCTCAATAGGAAGGGTAACCTTAGACCAAGCCACCCAAGTACGTTTCTCCGAACCATATTTAGATCCCCACAAGAAGCTCTGAAACATGTCTTCGACTCTTTTAATAACACTTGCTGGAGGATTGCACGCAGCCAAGGTGTAGACTGGTATAGATGTCAGCACTGACTTTAGTAAAGTGAGTCTACCACCCATCGACATAGCTTTGTTGTGCCAACCACCAATTCTTTGTCTAATCTTAGTAACCAGATCATCAAACATATCGGCATTGCGTATACCCGCAGTCATTGGTGAACCCAAATAAGTTATAGGCAAGTTCAGCACCATGAAACCAAAAGATTGTTCGATCTCTTCTACTCTTTCATCAGAAATATTCTTTGATAGGTAGATACCAGATTTCTCAACATTGACCTTCTGTCCGGAGACCTTCTCATATTGTCCAACCACAGCCATCATCTTCCGAATAGACTTCTTCTCTCCACCTGAGAACAGCAATAAATCATCCGCATAGGCCAAATGCGTAATACTAGGGCAGCCACTTGGTGAATAATAAGGAGTAAAGCCCCGTTTCTCCCTTAGAGAGTTGAGATTGCAACTCAAACTTTCCGCAGCTATAACGAAGAGAAGTGGAGAAATCGGGTCGCCTTGTTACAACCCACATAAGCTTTTGAAAAATCCTGAAGCATTGCCATTAACCAAAGAAGAAAACCAGATGTTATCAAGCAAATAAAGTATCATGTTAAGCCATTCATTAGAGAAACCCATCCGATCCATAACCTTGATCAAATAAGCCCAATGCACCCGGTCATGGGCTTTACTCATATCAAGTTTCAGAGCAGCATTACCACCTGTATATTTGTGATGAATCATACTAACCATTTCCTGAGCTAGCACTACATTGTCAATGATTTCGCGACCCTTTATGAAACCACTTTGCTCAGGGGAGATCAGACGAGGTAGTAGAGGAGCCAATCTGCGAGCTAACAGTTTGGAAAAAAGCTTGTTCATAAAATTACAAAGACTAATAGGTCTGAAATCTGTAATAGACTTCGGATCCTTCACTTTAGGAATGGGCAGCAAGTGAGTACTCGTAATCGAGCGAGGAAAAGTGAAACCATCGAAGAATAAATGAATTGCTTCAAGAATATCCTCCCCAACTATATCCCATGTTGCTCGAAAGAAACGACCTGAAAATCCATCAGGGCCCGGGGCGCTATCTTGATCTAAACTCTTGAGAGTATCAAGAAGTTCCTCCATAGTAGGCTTAGCCATCAGGAGAACATTATCCTCATGTGTGATAGTGACAGGGATATTGTTAATGAACTCATTAGACTGAGATATAGTGGATGGAATAAAAAGCTTGCTATAGTAAGCATTAACCTCAGCTTGAATATCAGGCAGATGAGTAAGGGACTGACCGTTCTCTGATACAAGGCTGTGAATGAGCAATTTGTTCCTAGTAGTCGAAACACAGGAATGAAAGAATTTCGTATTCTTGTCACCTTCACAATCCCATTTGATTCTAGCTTTTTGCCGCCAAAATGAATCTTCATAACTCACCTGCTGTTTCAGCTCAGCCTTTGCCTTCATCCAGTCTTCTCGCAATGAAACATCATATTCAAAAGCAATCTCCGCAGCTAACGCTCTATCTTCTGCCTTCTTCACTTCTTGAAAAATATCTCCAAAAGTGCTATGACTCCAAGCTGATAAAGCTTTCCTAATAGCAGCCAACCGCAGACCAATCCTCACCATACTATTGCAGTTGTCAACAGAATACCAAGCTTGCCGAACGACATTAGAGAAGTCCTCATGAGATGTCCAAAAATTAAGAAATCTGAACAGCTTCCTGTCTGAGTCACATCTGCTCTTAATAGTGATGACGATCGGGCAATGGTCCGACTCCATTCGACTAAGATGAGTACATGAGGATAAAGGAGCCCAGGAAGCCCAATCACTATCCAACAACCATCTATTAAGACGAGAACCCTGACGATGGGGACCTTAATCTGACTTAACCCAAGTAAAACAGCTGCCAGTATATGGCATATCAACAAGCCTCGCGCCCAATTGAAAATTTAGAAACTCATTGATACCCACTAAACAAGGAGGAGAGCCACCGAACTTCTCATCAGTCGATGCAATGGTATTAAAATCACCACCCACCATCCAAGGCAAATTGTGTCGCCGTTGCAAATGCCTCAATTTGGACCACAATTCACGTCGTCCTTCTTTTTTATTATGCCTATGCACTACAGAGACAAGAGATCAGAACAGAAAAATAGATCCGGCAAGAGTAACGGTTAGAACCTGATCATGTGTATCCATCTCCTCCATCATGATACCTTGTTTAACCATGATCCAAATATTTCCTTTACTGTTAGAAACAGCATCCTGAAACCCTAACTTGAGTTGGAAGGAGAACAATTGTTGAGGAGACACCTTAGGTTCAACAATAGCTAGAACCATAATCTTATGAATACGACACAGTGATTTGAGTCGCTTACAGGTCATTTTATCAGCAATGCCTCTAACATTCCATATCATGATATTAAACATTAAGGGACGTAGAGGTTGAGAGAGTTGGAGGACCTTTTGACGATGATCTTGTATGTCAAGGCTCGCTTGGTACTGGGTATATTTTCTTCTTTCCCCTACTTTTCCTTGTGACGACAATAAATTCTCCTGGTGGTCCATTGTCAACTTCCTCGTCTTCCTCGTCCTCCTCCACAGCATCAGCCCAAGTCTTCACTATCTCTCCTTCTTCTGGGATAGACTGGTCGGAAACGTCTCCCTCTTCAGATACTTCCCTACACCTTAAAGCAGCCTCCGTCGAGATTGGGTCAGGAATATTCTCCTCATGGGGAACTATAGTTTTTTTGGCAGCAACCTGATCCGTCATTGGGTCGAAAAAACTATCAGTCTTTTCCAACTGAACTTCTGCAGCTAATTGATGATTATTACCCATAGCCTCGGGTAAGGTGGAGCCGTCAACCGCCCCCACAGGCTCTTCATTAATGTTGTCCACAGCTTCCAATAATCTAAAGCAGCTATCATTAATTGGAGGAGTTTCATGTGCTTCCTGGTCTTTGCAAATGTCAGTGGTCTCATTGGAGGAGGGTTCTTGAATAAGTAAACCCTTGTCTTTATTAAGAGGGTCATTGGAAGATGGCTCTTGAATAAGTAATCCCTTACCTTTATTAAGAGGATCTGTGGAGGGCCCCGCCTTTCTAGAAATAGCAGCCAAGTTATGTTTCTCCTTCAGCAATTTACAGTCATCTCTCAAATGTCCCTGGTGAAAACACATAGAACAGTACTTAGGAAAAGTTTCGTATTCAACCTGTTGTGTGTAGGATCTTCCTTGAGGTAAACTGATACGAACAACTTTAGGCAAATTTTTACTAGCATCCACTTCCACAAACACCCGAGCCATGCTAGGTTGAGACAATTCTTCGATAGCCTTATCCATCCTCAAAGGATTACCAAGACCTAGGGCTATAGAAAAGAGATCATTTTTTGCAAAGAGTTGAATAGGAAGGCCCGAAAATGACACCCACACTGGAACGATCGGAGATTCCTTAGAAGCAGTGAAGTCGTTTGACCAACGGAAAACCCGCATCGGAGCACGAACGATATACCAAATCTCACGGGAACGGAGATGAAGGAAATCAATTTCCAAAGAAGGACGGATGAGGACATGCTTTGAGTCAATAAGACCCACTTTGATAACTCCATTAAATTTAAATTCCTCAAAAGATTTACGAATCGCATCAATAGATGGCCTTTGATGAGAGAATTTGCCAATTAAGGCAAATTTAAAGGGATCGGAGAGTATGTTTTCCTCCGTAAAGGACACCATAGGGACTCCCTTAGAGAAAGAAGGATTCCTTGTAGCGATGGGTGGTGGAAGCGGCGTAGTTCCGCCCGCCACCACCGACGCCAAAGATGGATTCGGCAACGAGACCATAGGTTCTGGTGGCCAAGTGGTCCACTAGCACAGGGGCGACGCCGGCCCGGCCAAAGCCAAGCCGGAATCGAGGGTGGACAGAGATCCAAAGCAATGTCGCCGTCGCCAAACCCTAAGATATATATATATATATATATATATATATATATATATATATATATATATATATATATATATATATATATATATATATATATATATACTTATATAACCAACATATATCTATACTACCATATAAACTCTATCCATGCATCTTTAGCCTATAAATTCCAAAAAATCTAAGCAACTATTTTTTTAAGCGAATATTATCCTAATTCCAAAGTAAAATACTACTATAAATAGCTATATCATATATATATATATATATATATATATATATATATAATTTTTTTTATAGACATAACATATATATATATATATATATATATATATATATATATATATATATATATATATAAATATATAAATATATAAATATATAAAAAAATATATATAAATAAATATATATAAATAAAAAAAGTATATAAATAAAAAAATATATATAAATAAAAAAATATATATAAAAATATATATATATATATATATATATATATATATATATAAATATTATATATATATATATATATATATATATATATATATATATATATATATATATATATATATATATATATATATATAAAACCTTAAAGTCCACAAATATATGTTAAGGAAATCATTTACCAATTGTCAAATAAGATATTATTTTTAATAGCAAGAATAATCTAATATAACACCTTTCGTAATATGGCCTACTAGGTCATTAAAATAAAATAAAATACCAATCATACATCTACATTGTGATCCCCCTATATTTTTATATGATTTTATTTAATTTATTTTAGATTTATAGCATTTTTAGGAAATTTATTTATAATTGGAAGTATATAGAAGAGTGATATATATAGGTGTATATATATACAAATTTATATATACATATATGATATATTGCTTAAAAAGATTTGGTGGTAATATATATTTTAGTATATTGAGAGTTAGAATTTTTATGATTTTTATAAATAAATTTTTGGTATTTGTTGATATACATATATAGGTGTATATATACTTTTTAATATGAGTATATATATAACATATATAAAAGTGTATAATGTAAAAAAAAAGAAAAAAAAGAAATAGCGTCTCTGCCATACTCGCGAGATGAAGCCCATCTCGCGAGTTGACCCAACCCAAAATCTCGCACAAGCCTTTCCTAGGCCGAGTAGGAAACAACAGCAGTGGTAGCATATATATGCTGCGTTTGGCCTCGAGAAATCCTAACACTTCTCGTAAATCACCACCCTACGACCCATGCCACCCACGATGCCGCGAAGACGCCGGACGGAGCAGCCACACATGCGCCAGGACAGAGCAGCCGCAGTGAAAGGCCCACTTTCGAGGTTAGTTTTTCCCTCGTTCTTTAATCGTTTTTCGATTTACAAAAACTAGGATTGTCACTCCCCGTTCCCAAAATACGTATTTTTATACATGTACTGCTTGAATGTATTTATTTAATATTTATCATATATTGTTCTGTAATTAAAACCCCTTTAATTTTATGTTAATTAATTTTCTACAATTCTGTTTATGCATTCTATTTCCTGCGTTTGTACTCTATTTTAGCTGGACTTTGGGTTCGGCTTGGTTTGGTTTGGTTTAGTTAAGTTGGTTCAACATGAACCGAAACAAACCCTCCACCTACCACCACCCCTTCCATTTAAAGCCCCATCCCCTTTCTCTCTCGTCATTACTCTCCTTTACCATTACTCGTCTTCTTCTTCCTCATCACTCTCTCCACCTACCAACCGTAGGCAAGTACATCTTGCTTCCACATGAGAACCCATATTTTTATGGTTCATTATTCTTCCTCTCATGATTCTAAGAGAGTTTAGTACTTAGCATTTTTGATTTCCTTGGCTCATTTCTTGTAGATCTAAGTTGTTGTATTTTCAGTTGTCCATGGGTTTTGATCTATCAAACTTGCATGTTTTCGAAAATAGATAGTTCCATGTGGTAGAGCTTCTCATTTTACTCCATTTTGACCTATGGTAGTCCCAGTTCTGGCTTGGACGAAGACCCCATAGAATTTGGAGTTCGGAAGGAGTTTACGCTCACGTTTTTACGTGCCCGCGTAGTGCTGGATCTTTACGCTCACGTTATACGTGCAAGCGTAGTATTACGCTTACGTTATACGTGCAAGCGTAGTATTGAGTTTACGCTTACGCTATGCGTGCCAGCGTAGTGTTAGCTTTTTACGCTCACGCTATGCGTGCCAGCGTGAACGACTTTTTACGCTCACTCATGCATGCGTAAAACTTGACTTTTACGCGTATGATCCTTTACACGTACAAGGCTCGCGCGTAACTCTATTCTTTACGCATAGCTTTTTACGCTCACACCTTGGCTCGGCGTAAAACGTGTTTTACGCCCAACTTCTTTTTACGCAACTAGTTTTACGCTCAATTTATTCTTTAATTTTGGTGTACTTCCTTTACCCATATTTGCCTTAGCATAAATGTGGTATAACTCGATGGCATAACACGACTTTTTACGCTCAACTTTATTTCATGATTGAGCGTACTCCTTTTTACGCTCATGGCATTTCCTTATTATATCCTTACGCCTTTTGACATGAACTCGATAAAATCATAATATGTTAATATTGTTAATATCGATTGTTATGTGGAATGTGCCTTGTGTCCCGATTGATTTTTGGATACCCAGTATGACTGGAATTTAACCCTGAGAGTTGTAGACTCGACCATACTAAATAATAGTTGACTTTCATGCCTTGTTACAAATTAACATTGATTGTTAATTTTACTAATAATTGATCATGCGTTCCTAGTTGGAACTAAGAGACTGGCTAGTTGTCTTATTAAATTGAATGAATGAGACACGTTCATATTATGAACTATTATAATCGATTGGCCGATCCCGAATATTGACGTACAGGCATGTGCAGGCTTCAATTTATTTATTTTTCTACAAAGCAGCATGTGTACTTTATGGTCAAGGCATGATTATTCCGTTGTTAGTTTTGATTGTTGCATTATGCTATATAAGACCTACAACATAGCCGTACGGGTATCGTTGTAGAGTTGCACATATCGTACCCCGTACGAAAGTACTCATTTGAATGACCATGATCCACGGGATGGGATTTCACTCAACGTAGAGACTATTAAGTTAAATAAAATAATGAATTACATGGAGAGAATGGATCCCCGAGTTCTTACGTGGCAGCCCTCTTGGGACTAGTAGTGCCCGACAGGCCGGCTGGTCCCCACAGATACTGTAAACCTGCCACACGGGCATGGAGCGGTATCTGGTTATATTATTTATAATATATTATATATTGATGACGGACGTCCTATTGGGACTCGTCTAATTCATGATTGGCACAATTGATTGACTGGGTAAACTAGTCTTGCTTGCACATAGTAAGAACTGAGGAATCCCTATTGCATAAATTCCAAGATAACTTGGAACGCACAGTAGCAAGTCGTAGTAGTTGTATGGCCGTTTAAATTGATTTGTTTGTGTACTGTCTCTACTCTGATGACTAACTAAGATGATCGGAATATCAGGACATGACGGGTCAACTTCTGTCCTTGTTTGGTTGGAAAGTTGGTTCGAAGTGTCGTGATGTAATATGAATCCCGGTAGCCACCAGAGATCTATTTATTATGTTTCCTATTTACTGGTTTATTCCTCATATCGTGCTTCCTTGCGGTACTTGCTATTAGAGGTCTAACCTCTCTGGTTTTGCATGGCCAGATTTAGAGCCAGTTCCCGAGGATCCAACTTACTTCTACCTCTAAGATGGTCAACACTAGGGGAATGATCGCAGGAGGACTCGAGTGGGTTTTTTACTTCCCCGCTCGTTTTGTTATTTTACCTTATACTTTGTCGTTTGCCACCGACATGTTAGTCGGATCGTCTTGTACTTACTTTTACATAATTGTAACTAAAGTCAGTCTGCAGTTGATAACAGTTGTGTATACCTTGCTACATCATCTGGCTATGTTTTGTAAAGCCAGATCTCAAGAACATTTTGACTGAGCGTTTGGGACGCCTTACTGCTTTATCTTACATGTTCTCTATTTCTGTTTCTTGTTTGGATGATTGAGACAATAGATGTGAAGTGACCATATGAAGACTTTCATGTAGTATGCACCCCCTCGTTTTGTAGACAGCATTGATCATATTATACGGTATTCATCTACCCGTAATACGTAGCTGGCTGAGTCATTCTCCCGCTCTCTAGTATTCTGGTTCTGGAGCGTGACAAGGTTTTAGTGGTGGCCCATGCAGGTCCGATTTCAGACTTGTGGGGTGTTTTGATTTTTAGGATGTCTCAATCACACATGTTCCCCCTTGATCTCATGATTCATTGTTCTCAATTCTAGCTTGACATTCCAGTATCCCTTGACTTCATTGATCTTTCCTGTCCGGTCGTTTAATTGTTATCTTGTCCCTTTTCTTAGGGGCACCTCGTCCGTATCTGTCAGAGCTGGACAACAACAACAAGGGCAACATGGGCAACATGACCAGGGTGGTCAGTAACAAGGGTCGGTACTATCTCAAGAGACTATCCAAGAAGAAGTGATAGTGGAACCAGCAGTTGGACCGCAGTATCCGGAGGTTCCTACACCACCCATAGTTCCACCTACCCCTGTGGAAGTGGACACCTCGGCCCTTCTGGAAATCATGAGAGGAATGATGGCTACTCAACAATACCAGATGTTAGCCCAGCAGCGCATGCACACTCAGCTACAAGAGCATAATGTACTACTCAACCAAGGATTACAGACGGCATTGGAAAGAGGGGCGAGGCCAGATTCAGGAGCATCTACCAGATTTTGCAAGTACAACCCCCGTCGTTTCGAGGGCACGGAGGATGCCATCTCAGCAGATGCATGGCTTAAGGATATTGAGGCTATTTTGACAGCAGCTAAAGTACCGGCAGAAGAACGTGTAGATCAGGTAAAGTTGTTACTTCAGGATCTCGCCCGTGATTGGTGGGAATCGGAGGAAGTAGGTATTAGACGTCCTGTTGCTTGGGACGATTTTGCAGCAAGATTCAAGACGAAGTACTATGGAGTTGTGGCGCAGTTTGAGCTACAACAGAAATTTATCAACCTCAAGCAGGCCAGCAAGACGGTAGATGCTTATGCAGCGGAGTTCTGCAGATTGAGTAGGTTTGCCCCAGAGATGGTAGCGACGGAGCGCCAGAGGGCGATGAGGTTCCAGCAAGGGTTTCATCTTGAGCTCTTGCAATTGATAGAGGGGCACAATTACCAGACTTTCGATGAAGTATTGACGGCAACTCGAAGGCATGAGATCACCATTCAGAGGATCACGACAAGGACTGGGGGTCAAAAGAGATCCCACAGTCAGATATAAGGAGGAGGGGGAGCAGCACCCCGAACAATAGCACCATCCCCTGGCATTCGCATCCACGATGTGGCAATACGAGGGCCAGCACCACCCCCCAGGCCGCAACAGCAACAACCAAGGAAGAACCAGTAACCTCCAGCGGGCTGCACTTATTGTGGAAAGATAAGGGCATACTAGAGATGTGTGTCGGGCATTGAACGGACTGTGTTTGATATGTGGAAATCCAGATCATCGGGTTACCACATGTCCTATGAATTCGAGGTCAGGAGGACCAGTACAGCAGTTTTCTGCTCTACCAGCACCAAGAGCAGGCCAATATCGAGGACCAGCAATGGTAGTGAGGCCATTGGCACAACGTCCGTTAATGTCGCAGGCTCAGATGTTTCGGTAGCAGGGACCGCCGATGCAGCAACACCAGCATAGACCACCCCAGCATCATCAAGACAGGGGCCAACAGCAGCACCAGGCTAGGCCGCAACATGGGAACCAACAAGGAGATCGAGGGCAGGCATTTACTCTATCCTTAGAAGAGGCATTGGCATCAGGATATGTTGTAGCAGGTAACATTCTCGTCGCCTCATATCTCGCTGTAGCATTGTTTGATTCGGGAGCATCACACTCATTTATATCTGCATAATTTGCGACACGGCTAGGAATGGAGTCCGAGGCATTGCCAGCGAGGTTGAATATACTCACTGGTAATGGGCTCGTAGGAGTTAGTAGAGTTATTCTAGCATGTAGCGTTGTAGTTTACGGGCATTCCTTACCCGCCCGGTTGATAGAATTTCCTGTTAGAAATTTCGACGTTATCTTAGGCATGAACTGGCTGAAAGACAGTCATGCGACAATAGATTGTCGTAGAGGGAGTGTATCTTTTGATATTCCAGGCATGAAGAGGTTCACCTTAGTTAGATCAGAGGCAACTCAGCAAGGACAGGGAGTAATAACGGCAATGGAAGAAGTTCAGGTTCCGAAGGTAGTTGAAGAATTTCTAGACGTATTTGTTTTCCATAAATAAATTCATTTTATTTATTTTGTATCTGAGAAAATTACAACTGTAGGAATCTAATCTAGAAGACAATTACTTTATCCCTTGGACGATGCGATGAAGAAAACTCGAACTTCGAAGAACTTGAACAGCAACTGGGCAATCTCTCTGTTCTCTCTGAAATTGACTCTAGTGTGATGAAGATAAAGAAACTCTTTTTTATAGAGTTCTGGATAACTGTTCTGAAGCATACGCTCAGTCAGTTACTTGACGTGTGCATAACTGCAGGGACGCGTGGCGAATTCTGGTGAAGACACCTTGGAGTGCGGTTGAGAGTAGTAGAATATATCTAGGAGAGATTGGTGGCATGGATGCCACGTTGCATAACTTCTGAATAACTGAGTAACTGAGTACAGGACATGTGAGAACGTGTGTTGACTGTACATTAAAAGTCATCCTGGATGCCTTTGCTGTGATACGCTGTCTTTAAAGAAGAGTCATACGCTAGCTTTTGAAGGCACATGTCTTGCATACGCTGACTTGGATCATATAAAGATGATACGCTCACTTGATTGGAAAGGAGTCGTATGAGATCCATACGCTCACTTAATTGGGAAGAAATCGTATGAGATCCATACGCTCACTTAATTGGGAAGGAGTCGTATGAGATCCATACGCTCACTTAATTGGGAAGGAGTCGTATGAGATCCATACGCTCACTTAATTGGGAAGGAGTCGTATGAGATTGAGGGAGTAGACACGTGGCTGTTCTCAATCTTCTCAAACACGCCATATCTTCAAATACTGACAAATATTTCTTGAGCGTCGTGCTGCAGATATGATGGCTGACAGACTGTCAAAAATGACAGTAATGATGGCTTTTTTATTTATGATGGCTGCTGAGCTATCCTCGTAAGAGACAAAATCTTTTCTCGAAAACCTATACGATGGCTAATCTTCATGGGGCAGCTGTCTTTGCACGAAAGACGAAGTATCAGATTCATCCTTTATTAAATACATGCTGTGCTGTCATCTCAGGAAATAATAAAATATTCACTGAGCGTACGGCCTTTAGATGAGCGTATGGTCTTGACTGAGCGTATGGCCTTGAACGTATGGCTTTGACTGAGCGTATGGCCTTGAGCGTATGACTTGGACTGAGCGTATGGCTTTGAGCGTATGACTTGGACTGAATCTTATGTCAGCGTGTCATAATTTTCACACCCTACAAGACCCCCTTCAAAGTTTTCGAACTTTATGAATTTCAAAAGTTCAAAATTACTTTGAACTTAAAGTGGAAATAAGTCCTGACACGCTGGCATAAGTTTGTTATCTTCCTCAATATCAGTGCAAATCTTTAGGGATTTTGTTTAAAGCATATCCACCGTTTGACCTTCTTCTTTTCTTCTATAAATAGGTCTTCCAAGACCTAATTTATTTCTTTACTTTTGCATTCATCTTCGAGAGAGAAAAAGAAACTCAAGACTCAACTTCTTCTTCTTCTTCGACTCAAGCTTTATCAATGGCGCCCAAGGTTGATGCTGCTGCGAAGGGAAAGGGGAAGGCTCCTGCGGAGTCATCTCAGCCCGCCGCCGTCGCTGCTAAGAAGACTACCAATGAGCGCGTTCGACGAAGTGAACGCCCATTGAAGCCTCTCTATGGTGAGGATGATGATGATGAACTATAACTATCCCCTATTTAGGGCTCTGGTTAGAACAAAATCATAAAACGTATCCCCTTTTTAGGGTCAAATACGTCAGAAAATACACTTCCCTCTTTAGGGTTTAGCCGTATCCCATATTTTTTTGTTTATACGAAAAATATGTTTGGAGCGTATTCTGTATGATACGCGTATTTTTGATAGAAATGTCAAAATACGCTATCTTGAAAGAATATGCTATGGCGAGTTGTCTCACTGAGATACGCTAACTCCTGTGTTAGCGTATGTTTTTGATGATCATCTTGTCAACCATACACTGATACGCTCAAACTGAACATAAACTAAACTTTTAAAATCATTCACTTAAGATAAATTGAGCGTAAGAAATGATCTCTGAATCTGTCATACGCTTAGAATAAACTGAGCGTATATGGATCTTCGAGTCTGCCATACGCTAAGGATATACTGAGCGTATGCTGAACCTTGAGTCTGCCATACGCTAAGGATATAATGAGCGTATGCTGAACCTTGAGTCTGCCATACGCTAAGGATATACTGAGCGTATGCTGAACCTTGAGTCTGCCATACGCTTAGTAAAAACTGAGCGTATGCTGAACTTTGAATCTGCCATACGCTTAAGAAAAACTGAGCGTATGCTGAACTTTGAATCTGCATACGCTTAAGGAAAACTGAGCGTATGTTGAACTTTGTCATCTCTTGATGTTGAAGATTACTAAGGTTTTATTCTTCTTTTGCAGTGGATATTCTGGCTCAGGAGGCAGAATTTGAAGGATGTGTGGGAAATAACTATAGAAGTGACTTATCACATGTTCGTTTTCCCCAATTTGATGGACCTTCTACAAGAATAGCTCTTTTGACCAATCAAGAAAATGACACTTTGCTGAACCTGATGAGTGGACTGCCTTTACAAAGTGTAGATGGTGTTATCCATTCGAAGCCAGCATTTCTTTTCGGAGATGCTATTGACATGAATTCTCAGCCTGCTCTGGACAAAGTATCATACTGTTACTATAGGGATGGTGATGTAAATCAGCCAATATATTTGACTGGTTTATCAAAAAGCATCAACATAGCTCATTTATTTCATACGAGTTGTCAAAGACAGATGAAGTGGGATATCACTCCATCCCGACAAGCAAAGGCTGGGTGGATAGGATATCGTCAAGGAAGATTCCGCAGTGGTACTGAACCACATGTCACATCTCTACGAGGACTGCTACCTGCCACCATCCCTCCTGAGGACTCGGCACTGCTGAAGCCAGTCAGAGTCCCAATTTTTGCAAACGAATTTGCTCAACTGGAAAATGCCATCTATCCAAAACAGTCTATGAGGCTGACTGGTCTGGTAAATCCGGAGAATACCAGATGGACTGCTCTTGTAAAATAGATTCTGAAGAATTTTGGTGAACAGTTACAGGTGATAGGCCTATATGATGCCATTAAGTGTACTGCCTATGGTTTCAGGCCAAACCCGGATTTGTTCTTGGCGTTAGCGGAGAGGTATAACTACCGTACCGGCACCTTCATGACCCCAAGAGGCGAAATGGGATTCGTCCTTCATAAAATGGCATATATTTCTCAACTGCCAACAGCAGATCTGCCATATGAAGAGTATATCCCTTTCGTTGATGAAATGAATAAGATCTCCGAAGCCAACCCACTGGTTCTTCATGTCTTTGAAGAATTGATGTGCCATTACAGTATTTGTAAGGCATTTTATAAAGGACAAGGTGGAGAAGGAGATTCTAACTGTTATTCTTCCAAATGGATGGCCTATTTATTTCAAGACCGTACTGATAAAGTTCAAAAGAAGAAGAAGTCTGAGCAGTATGTCGGTGAATTTAAACCTCTGAATCAAGCTGAGATTGATAGGCTCATCCGGGATACCACTCATGACGACATTGTCATTGAGGAAGACGAAGGCACTTATAAAGCCGGTGATAGGTTTGAGACCTATATTAAGCAGGGCAGCCGAGAATTATCTGCTGAAGGTCATCTGGCCGGATTTATCTCTCTCTGGCTGAGAAAATTTGTAGTTCCTGGCACCTGTTCAGCAGACAGGATGCACAGAGGAGTTGTCTTCGCAGCAGTCCGTCTGGTTTTTGGGTATAAGATGGATTTACTGACAGCGATGACATGCCGTCTGAATGCTGGATTAAGGGCATACACAGACAGAATGTTCGAATTGGCAAGGAAGCGCCTTACATCCTTTCCTCGGGTAGAAATGCCCTTTACATATTTATTTGGATGGCTACTTCTGCATTTCGAATCTCTTATGAGTGCTGGGATGGCTAGACCAGATGACACCTTTCTGGAAAGATACAGTCACACACCAAAGTGGAAATATGACACTTTGATAGATTGTAGGACTATATTAAACAGGAGAGAACTATGGAGCTTCACTTGTGTTCCTCCACCTGTTGGATATGGGACCATGCCTGGAAGGTTGATTGATGGCATTGGTGGCAATGAGTTGGATGATGTTCAACATGAATGGCTGAAGAGGATCAGGCCATCTCATTTAATCTGTCGCCGTGACAACATCACTTATCTAGAACCATATCTTCCGAGCAGGTTTGCTCGACAATTTGGTTACGATCAGTTGCATGTAGGCAATGCAACGACGTATTTTGGTTATCAAGGTGGATTGATTGATGGTGCCAGAGCGTGGATATATTACATTGCTAAAGGTACAGGGGCTACCTTTTCCATGCCAGATCCGGTCACCTATCAGAGAGGAGCTAGAATATTGGTGTCTTATGCCAAATTCTATGTATCAGCTAATAACTTTGATGAAAAATTCAGCATCTTAGGTAGAAGCTTTATTCATATTGAAAAGAAATCAACTAAATCAGCCTTGCCTAGAGATTGCCGTGATCAAGAAGATCCTTTGGCTACCGATGAAGTTGATGATGAAGTTCTAGAAACTTTCTTCTCTGATGACCTTCATCAACCATTATATGTACCCATCGGGAGTGCTGAAGAAAGTATATCTGCTGATAATACCCCGAAGAGGAAGCGGGGCAAAGGTGCTGCTGGGCCTGCCCCAAAAAGAGTCACTCGAGCAGAGACTCGAAATCGTGGAGGAATTACCATTCCAGGGACTTCTCCTGTTTCCAATCGAATCAGAGATACTGATGAAGCAGGTAGTGATCCAAAAGACAATTATCCTACTGTTACATTCACAAAAGAATAGGAAGGAAAGTGATAGTTTTAAAAACTAAATCCGTAATTTGTCTCGATGCAGAGAGTCCCACCGATCGTGCTGTGCGATTGGCTTCAGAAAAACAAGCTGCTTTTGATTTTTCTGTAAAGGCAGAACCTGTTGAAGAAGATATTCCTGAACCTGCTGGGTCATCCATGCCTTCTGATATAGGATCGATCCCGCCAATGGCCGATGATACGCAGGAGATTAGTCAACCTGCGGTAGAGGCCGAGCATCAGACTGAAACAGCTAATGACTTACTGATTTCGGAAGAATCAGTGAAGGAAGCCACTTCTCTCAAACCAATTGCTGAAGCTTCAGAGAGCGAACAAGTTGACTATGAACCGTCGTCTCATTCTTCTGGAGAAGAAGACATGGAGATAGACGATGAATCACCGTCTAAAACATCATTTGATGCACTGAAGACCATTGGTCAACACTCAGGGTTGACACCAGAGCCGGAGAGGCATATAGAAGTTCAAGTTCCGAGTACTTCTGGGGCGGGAAGCAGTGAAATAAATCCCGTGTCAGAAAGTACTCTGAACAGACTACGAGCCGGGATGAATGATCCGAAGGAAACTGAATATGAACCAGCTCCAGGTAATATTTTATTCATCAGAGTTTTGTCTTGTCTCTGCTTTATTGTCTTTTGGTTTTGATCATGCTTTTTTGATTCCAACAGCTGTAGGAACTGCACCGGCTATGAGTTCTACTCAGGTCCCACTTGTTCAAACTGATGTGGGTGAGGGGAGTTCACGTTTGCCGAGTTCTCTAAAAGCACTAACTTCAGCTCCAAGAATAGAGGCTCCTCCTGCTCCTTCCCCTACTATTGCAGCGACTCCCGGTTTTGATACAGGGATAGCAAAGATCATGGGGATGTATTCAGATATTATTTATTCGTATCTGGATATATTCTCCAGATGACTTATGAAGGATGAAACTATGCCCTTTTTGAGTCTTCGAGAGGCGACTAGTTTTCCACTTTCAGCTTTGAGACAGGCTGGTTATGGGACCCAATGTGTCTTCTTTGAACATCTCCTGAATGACTTAGAAGCAAACATCCATAATATTGGGAGATGAAAAGGGAGGATATTAATTCCCTGACTGCAGCTGAGATTGCTCAATTGGAGAATGAAGCTCAAGCTCAGCACATTGCTCTGACAGAATTCCTCGCTCAGTCTTCCAAAGAATTAATGGCGAAAGACGAAGAAATAATAAGTACTCGTCAGAATATGGAGCGCCTAGAGAAAGATGAAGCGTCAAAAAATGAAGAGCTTAGGAAGTTGAGGAAAGAACTAGCTCGTCTTCAGGAGCAAATTGCCTCTGTGGAAACAGAACAATCAAAGATTGCTACTGATCGTAAATCTGCAGCTGAACGCTGTCAAGTTTTACAGCAAGAGCGAGAATTGATGCAAACCAATCAGATTGAAGAGACCAATCGCCGTAGTTCTATTATTGTAGAATATGACCAACGGATGATTGGAGCTGAAACAGCAGAGCGAATCAAGAAAGCTCATGAAGAAAAGATAAATAATGTAATCGTTCGTATTCAGGAGATAATTACTCCTCCTAAATAGATCTTTTACATTTATCATGTATTGAAGTTTTGATACCCATTTGTAATCAATGTTCTGATTTTGATTGAAATAAATATCTTGGCTTGATTTCAATTCTGTGGATGATATTTTTGTAGAAAACATGTTCAGAGGTAAATAATACGTGACATATTTCAATAAAATAGAATATACAAATAAACTTTGTAACTCTATCATGATACTAAACCAAAGATAATTTTTAGTTTAATACTGATTAGAGAAAACAGAATTCAGATATAAATATATCTTTGGATTCTATTTTCCATGATCTTTGGACTCGGAAATCAAAAGACGAGATATCATTTTCAGAGAATAGAAAATATGATACATACTGAGATAGAAAATTCAGAGGTAATATGGACATGATTTTCTATACAAGATCTTTATTAAGTCCACTGGGGATCTAATAAGACAAGATATCAAATTCTCTGGGAAAATGATACATGGTAGAATATCGGTTTCCTCTGGGGATAACGATATCGAGATAACTTTTGTAGAGAAGAATTTTATATTTGCTGGGGAATGATGAAAATATTATACATGATATTTCTTTAAGAATTTGCCATTGATAGGCATCATCATGACTTTCCCATCCATAGAGGCAAGCTGGTATGCTCCGTTAGAGAAGACTTTGTTTACTACGAATGGGCCTTCCTATTTCGCGTCAAATTTGCCTTTGCACATATGTGTCATGGTCATAGGACGTCTGACAGTAAGGACCAATTCTCCCTTCTGATATGCTCTGACTTTGACTTTCCGGTTAAAAGCTTTTGAGATTCGGGCCTGATACAGCTCGATATTTTGTTGAGCATACAATCGTTTTTCATCTAGAGCTTCCAATTCTTGAAGTCGAAGACGATCATTGTTTTCTGTTGTAAGTTCATTGAAGATTGCAATTCTCAGAGAAGGAATCTGGATCTCAAGGGGAAGAACAGCTTCACACCCATATACTAAAGAGAAAGGCGTACATCCGGTTGCATTGCGAACTGTGGTGCGGTAGGCCCATAAACATTCACCAAGCTTCTCACTCCAGTTGCGTTTATTGGAAGAAACAAACTTTTTTAAGAGTTTGATGATCGTTTTATTGAAAGCTTCTGCCAATCCATTAGCTGCTGGATTATATGCTGTAGAAGCTAAATTATTGATCCGATGATCGTCGCAGAATCGAGTAAATTTCTGACTGACAAACTGCGGTCCGTTATCATGGATAATACGTCGAGGAATACCAAATCGATAGATGATATGATGCTTGACGAAGTTGATAACACTAGAAGTTTTGACTTCAGATAACGGGATTGCTTCAGCCCATTTGGAAAAGTAATCGGTTATTGCTAGAATAAACCGATGTCCTCTTGATGATGGTGGGTAGATGGGACCAATGACGTCCATGCCCCAAGCTTCAAAGGGCCATGATGCCGCTGTTGGGTGTAAGAACTCTGACGGTTGATGGATAAAGTCTGCATAAATTTGACAGGCTTTACATTTTCGAGCATATTGAATGGCATCAGCCACCATTGTGGGCTAATAATAACCCATACGTCGGATACGATCTTGAAGTTTAGGACCTGGCTGATGAGCTCTACAAACACCATCATGTGCTTTACGGATTATCTGTTGTGCTTCTTCACCAGCGATGCATCGAAGGAGAAGACCGTCGTAGGCCCGACGATATAGTGTCTTCGTTGTATGATTATAATAGAATCTGAGAGATCTACGCCGAATAGACGCTGCTTCACTCGGATTATCGGGAAGTATATCATATAATACAAAGTCTAAAAATGGGCGTCTTCAGTCTTCAGTTATGGCTTCTGTTTCATTAGAAAAGACATATTCCATAGTAGAATCGGAAGAAGACGAGGACACTTTGTCAAACTTTAATCCAGCATCAAGGTTAAGAGAATCTTCATGAGGATTATGGGAAAAAGCCAAAGCCAGATTATTCTCAACACAGAATAGTTCTCGGTTATAAACTACTATCACTTGCTGACGTCTGATTGGTATGGCTAATACAGCAGCAAGATTAGCCAAAGCATCAGCTTCTGTATTATAGGCTCGTCGAACATGTTCAATAAAGAAACCTTCAAAAGATGAGGCCATAGAAAGTGCTACTCGATGATAAGGTATCAAATCCTGATGACGAACTTCATACGATCCTCTGATCTGATTGACAATAAGCTTGGAGTCTCCATAAACTTCCAAATATTGAATATCTAGATGTTTAGCAAGTTGAAGACCGATGAGCAATGCATTGTATTCGGCTACATTGTTTGAACATAATTAATCCAGAGAATAAGCCATCTGAATAGTTAGTCCTTCTGGGGATACAAGAACAATCCCAACTCCGGCGACAATATCGCCATTAGGACCTATTCTAGATGCTCCATCAAAGAATAGACGCCAGGTAGGAATTTCTTCAGAAACCAGATTTGAATCCAGAACTTCATCTGGAATCTCATCATATAATTTAGAATCTTCTGGAACCGCATGAGCTGCCAAAAAATTAGCAAGAGCCTGTCCTTTAACTGACTTCTGGGGAATATAATGCATGTCGTATTGAGCTAACAAGATTCCCCAATTAGCTAGTCTGGAGTTGAGAATACCGGGTTTCTTCATCATAATCCTGATGGGATTCACTCTAGAAATGACGTGAATCGTTTGACCGATAATATATTGTCGCATCTTCTGAACAGCAAACATTAATGCTAGGCATTCTTTCTCAATTAGAGAATAACGCGGTTCAGCGCCTGTCATTGTGCGACTGAGATAATAAATAGCCTGCTCATGGCCATCTTTATTTTTCTGGGCGAGTAATGCACCAAGAGAATGATCCATGGCTCGAACATATAGAAGGAATGGTATTCCCGAAATAGGAGGTACCAAAACCGGAGGGTTCATGAGATACTGTTTGATATCATCAAATGCTTTTTGATATTCTTCGTTCCAGACGAAAGATACACCTTTCTTCAGAAGTTTGTTGAATGGTCTGCAGTGTCCTGATAAGTTGGAAATAAATCTCTTGATATAAGCGATTCTTCCTTGAAATCCTCGTAGCTCTTTTAAGGTGCGTGGAGGACGCATCTCTTGAATGGCTTTGATCTTCTCGGGATCCACGTGTATACCTTTAGCGGTAATGACGAAGCCGAGAAATTTACCACTAGAGACGCCCAGGAAGGACTTAGTAGGGTTCATTTTAAGTTGATGCTGACGCATTAAATCAAAGATAGTTTTTAAATCTTGGATATGATCCTCCTTTCGTCGACTTTTGACTGCAATATCATCAACATAGCATTCGACTATTTTTCGGAGATGTTCGCGGAATATAGTGCTCATTGTTCGCTGATATGTTGCTCCTGCATTTTTGAGACCAAACAGCATTACTGTATAACAGTATGTACTGATCGGCGTTCTGAAGGAAGTGTGTTTTTCATCATCTGGAAATATTTTGATTTGATTGTACCCCGAATACCCATCCATGAATGACATCCGTTCGAAACCACATGTGTTGTCGATCATGACATCTGTAATTGGAAGAGGAAACTCGTCTTTAGGACAAGCTGCATTGAGATCGCGAAAGTCTATACAGACTCGGATCTTGCCAGTCTTTTTAAGGACAGGAACGATGTTAGCCACCCATTCAGGATGTTGTTCTTCTCGAATAAATTCGGAAGCCATAAGCTTGTTGACTTCAGCTTCAATTGCATCCATAATGTCTGGACGAAATTGTCGCTGTTGTTGTTTAACCGGTTTAGCATTTGGCATGATATTAAGTTTGTGCATTACAATCTTTGGATCTAGTCCCGGCATATCCTCATAACTCCAAGCGAAGACATCGATATAATCATGAATAAGCTTGATCATGTCTTACTTATCTGTTTCTGAAAGACTTTCACTGATGAATATTGGTTTAGGGGACCCTTCTTCACCAACATCAATTTGGATCAGTTTATCTTAAGTAGGAGGTTCCCTCTGCTCGAACCTGAATTCCCATTGATTATCTAATCTTTGAGCCCATTGTTCTGATTCGGGAGATATTTCAAAATCTTCCTCATCTTCATCATTTTCTTGCGGGCCATCAACAGAGACCATATTGATGGATAAAATAGAGCGATGGAGATCGCCAATACTCGTGTCAGAATCCCAAGAGAGGGAATCAGAAGTCTCAGATCGTTCGTCTTCATCGGATTTTGAATCTTCAAGGACTATGTTGATAAAGGAAGTAGGAGCAACGTAACCTAAACCACATTTTGTCCTTCCGTATTTTAGTGGAGGAATTCGAACAGGCATTCTTCTTCCTTTTCCATTATTGAGACTGGTTCTGAAGTCATAACCCATATTCTTGATAATATTTTAGATTGCTGACTGTAGCGACGCAGTTGTAACCTTCCAGTATCGTCGTTTGTGTCATCTTCTTCCAGATTAGGAGGATTCTGGGGTCCTTTATAGAAGAATATTGGATTTTCTCCCTTCTTTCTAATAGGGACCACGAAGTATGATTTTTGTATGGACTCAAATGATACGTCTGTATGAAGAGTTTGAATAACTCCTATAGTTAGTGGCTCTAAGCTATCTAGCAATTGTAAATAACTTTGTACATGATTACAGACATCAATATACTGCAAAGGAGATGCTTCATTAATATTAGATACTGTATTTATAACAGAAGGCTGAGCCTTGTCAGACTTAGTCAAATTAATGACAAAAGGAGGAGAGGAAGAGCGATCAGAAGTTTTGTTTCGATTAAGATCGATAACAAAAGGCTCAGAAGAGGTGAGCTCCCTTGAAGAAGATCGTGGATAAGTAGTACGTCCGCTGACTGGAATGACTAGAGTATCTGGTCTAGCCTGAGAAGGTGGAGAGGGAGTGGTACGTCCACTGACAGGAATTATCAGTGAACTTTGGGGAGCCTGGGAAGATGATATAGTAGTACGTCCACTGACAGAAATTATCAGTGAACTTTCTGGAGCCTGGGCAGATGATGAAGTAGTACGTCCACTGACAGGAATTATCAGTAAGCCTTCTTCAGATGATTTAACAGACTGCGGAGGAGTGATACGCCCTTTTACAGGAATAACAAAAGTATCAACTTTTGATATCTCATCATCATTATCCATAGCTTGCAAGACTTTTGAGTATTCATCTTTGTACATGCGAGCATCATTGAAGTAAGCTTCGACCCCTTTGAATGGATAGAGATCTGCAACCTCCTTTTGAACTTCTCCATTATCATCAACATATTTGAAGCACTGATGAAGAGTCGAAGGAACGATATTATGTTCATGCAAGCATGGTCTCCCCAATAGAGCATTGTATGAGCAACCATGATTACCGATGATGTAAAAAGTAACTTTAGTACGAAGATCGCCTATTTGAAATTTGAGGCGAATCTTGCCCAAAGGCTCACTTTTTCCCTGATTGAATCCCAAGATGGTAGTGATAGTGCTGGAAAGACTATGCACAGGTATTTTTAGTGCATCTAGCATAGCTTTTGGCATAATACTGAGAGCAGATCCTGGATCAATCAGTAGATGATCAACCTTCATAGAATCGATATATCCTGTATGATATAAAGGACGGTCATGTCGATTATCCTCTAGCAGCATATCGTCCTGTGTAAAGGTAATGTTTGGAATAAATTCTAATACATTATGGCAATGAGAGACAGGTTCTGTTTCTAACTTCTTGAGGAGAGTTAGGCAGGTTTCTGCTTGCAGCAGTGCTTCACTCAGAGTTTCTCGAGTCTCTTTAGAGAGGCGTAAGAGCTCGAAGATTGATAATTTAGCTGGTGTATTGGCTAGTTGAGCCAATATATCAAAATTATAAGGCTTTTCAAGTCCTGTAGGAGATGACTTCTTCAATGGTTTGTCAAAGCGGACTTGTTGTTTGCCTTTGTCAGCTGCTGTTGGCTTAGAAGGAACTGTCTCAACAGGAACGTTTGAAGGCTCTTCAGTAGAGACTGGTGTTGGAGCTGTAACCAGAGAAACATCAGAAGTTTCTTCAGGAATTTCAGCATAATCTTTCAGATATATTTTTCCTGACCGAGTTCCAGCAAGAACTTCGCTTTCAGGCTCAGGTTCAGGGTCTATGGAAACCATGTTGTAATTCTTTATCTTGCTCTTGGTTCTTTTATGCTTGATGAGAGCTTCATTCCAGAAACCAAGGCCAACACGAGATTGATTATGTCTCATAGTGATGGCTAAAGGTGCTCGGAGTCCTTTGCCTGAGTTCAAGCCAGGAGCAGTGGCTAAATCATAACCCATCTTCGCCATTAATTTACGAGATTGTGAACTGTATAGATGAAATACAGGCTTGTACCTATCTTCAGATTGAGGTACAGATTTTATCTCCGTAGGGAGTGAATTTTCTGCCAAGATGAAAGTAGAGGTTAGATAAAAATCGGGTGTGAAACTAGAAGTCATATTGCATGACTTAGTCTTCCCGAGTTTCTTTTTAGATGAGGGAGTCTTCCAAGGAGAAGAGGAAGACGTCTCAAACTCCGTCATTAAATCTGGGTGGATCCACATGATCTCTCCCTTCTTAGTTGTGACAGGAACAAGTCCTTCATTCTGTGCTGGTGGGATGTTCACAACTTCGAGAGTTGCTTTGGGGATAGGAACAATCCCACTTTCCACCATTAAAGGAGGGAAGTCACCGAACTGTATTGAAATTACATTTGCTGTGACTGTCTTGTCTTTGGGTGTCAGTGTCACAGCTCCTGATTTAATCATCTCTTGTATCTTTCCTTTTAATACATAGTAAGACCAGATTGTATGACCCAGCATTCTATGATATGGACAGTATTTTGGATGATCTGTCTTATTGGCTTCATCAGGCTTTTTGATTTCTGGCAATTGAATCTTGTTACCCTTGAGCAAGCATTCAAAAATACCCTGAACATCGTCATCGTCGAAAGAATATTCTTCTTTCGGCCGAGGAGGTCTCTGTTGTTGATTTGTTGGAGCTGGAGTAGCTTGGGTAGCCTTCACCTCTTGACTACTGCTTTGGAGATTGACTTCAAGAGCTTCTTTCCCTTTGCGATTGTTGGGTCGAGTACTATTGCTAGCACTCTGATTTGATTCCTTGGGAGCCATTTGTACCCCCAGACCCTTGAAGGTCTCAGCACTGACTTCAGCAACCTTGGCACTGACGATGAAAGAAGGCCAATCTTGGAATTGAGTGGACCCTGTCCACATGCTGATAATTGGTAAGAGATTCGACTTGCAAGTGTCGATAGTAACAGCATCGGGAGTTCCGAGAGGCATTTTGAGGGCTTCTCTTCTGAATCTTTCAATGAAGTCCTCGGTGGTTTCATTATTTTTCTGTTTAATTCTTATGAGGGCTGACATGGTCATGTCATTGAGCCCTTCATAGAACCGTTCAAGAAATATTTGCTTGAAACCGGCAAATGAGGTAATGTACCCATCAGGGAGACTTCTATACCATTCATAAGCCGTTCCTTTGAGACACCCAACAAATACCCGAGTAAGGAGGGCGTCACTTGGCTGTAGTTGATCAGTCATTACCTCAAAGTGATTAATGAACTGACTTGGGGAGGTTGTCCCATCAAAGAAAGAGATAGTCGGAGGCTTGTATTTAGGAGGATATGATACTTGCTTCCAGTCTATCGGGTAAGGTTGCTTGATACCTAACCTTTGTAAACCATCCTTCTGTTTGAATGCCTCGAATTGAGTTCGGAGATTCCTTAACTCTTCAGTAACAATTCCGGAGGATTGTCGAGTTGTAACTTGTTGAGTGTAATTGGGAGGAGGGACTGTAGCATATGTACCACCCCCAGCTCCAGACTGACTTGGAGTGGGTTGTACAGGAACATTAGATTGTACCCCCGGAATAGTAGAGGGTTCCGGGTTTGGAACAACAGAAGTATTTAATACAACTAGAGGGGCTGTATGTTGGACTTGCTGAGTTTGATGCTGAGCTTGCATAAGAGTGTGCATAGCATTCAATGTATCTGCCATAGCTCGCAACTGTTGTTCTAAGGAAGAAATCCTTTGTTCATGAGCTTCGGTGCTAGTTGAAGGTTCATGATTGCCCTCTGCCATTTAAGTGGTAATCATTCGAGGAATAGATGATGAAACAGTCTGTTCTAAATCATCGCTGTGTGAGTCAGTATCTTTTTCGGGGCTATTTACGGGAATCAATACTGGAAAGTTGGATTCTCCAAGGAAGTCCTCTGTGATCTCTGGATTACCACTTGGATGAGAAGAAGAAGAGACCCTGGCCAAGGCTCCGGTCCTGGATCGGGTGCCGAGATAAACACCATCTTCAGAATCTGATATAGCATCAGATCGTATGCTACCCCCAATGTTTCTGGAGGTCATGTTGACAGAAGCATAAAGAGGTTCATCTTCATCCAATATTGGTTCATATTGAATCCGTTCGAAAACAGATCGTCTTTTTGGTGAACAACAATATTGAATCACAACTCGAGGTTGGAAGTTACAACCATGCTTTTCATGGCAAATATGAGCAATATCATAGCCTGATGGAGTGTCGATTCTCCGTTTGTTTTACAAATACTCCCGGAGATCTGTAGGAACAGATTGGGAAGTACTTGAAGATAGTTTCTGTGTAGAAACTTGTCTTTTGTTCTTCTGTCTTCTCGGTTCTTGAGTGTATAAAGACTGATTAATTTGAGCCACATAGTTTTTGGCATATTCTGCATCAGGGTCTAATATACTTGTCTCAGTGGAACCGAGATGATTCTGATGAAGCTTGTTACGAAGATTCGTAGGAGATCTGACTTTGGTATCAGTCTTGGATACTTGTAATTTGCCTTTCTCAGATCGAGAAATTTTGAGAGAAGGAAGATGGGTATTATTTCGACTGGGAGTCGGTAATAATCCATCTTTAGAGGAATTAGCCAAAAGGCGTTTTCTTTTGTTTGATCTAGTAAGAGTACTAGTTAAATTAACTCCAGAGGTAAAGACCTTAGGAGTAGAGGAGTTGACTAAAGAGTCTTTCTCCTTGGTTGGCACAAGATGTGCAAGTTGAAGGGGAATCATTTGTATGTTCTGTGGAAGAGAACCCCCAACCTGACTTTGAGAAACAGTCAAAGGACTGTATCTGTTAGCATACGCTGACTTCAGTTTGGACTTCTTGTCATACGCTGCCTTTTTATTAGCATACGCTGGCTTTGGCTTAGCATATGCTGCCTTTGCCGTATGCTGCCCTTTGACTGCCATACGCACAGAGTCATCAATGGCTAAAGAGCCGACTGCTGTCGTAAGAGTAGAGGGAGGAGAGACTTTGACAAGTCTAGAGATGGTTTTCTTTGGACACGCTGACTTGGTTAAAGAACCCACTTTGTCAGCGTGACTAAGAGAAGCCACTGTTGCCGTGTTCAGAGAAGCCGATGTGTGCTTCGTTGAAGTTGAAGACGTGTTCTTGTCAGTGTGAGAAGTGACAGAAACGTCTAGGGCTGTTGAAGAAGACTTAGGAACATAGACAGAGTGTCCCTTCTTCTTGGCAGCAGGAAGAGCGGAGGAAGCAGTTCGGCCCTCTTTCGCCTTGAGCATTTCTTCATAAGCAGATTAGTCGAATTGTACGACCATCATCTTCTTCGTCGAGCCGATCGACGAAGTATCGCATTGAGTTGTTGCTATCTCATTGGAGGAGACAGCTTTCCCCAGCAGAGTCGCCAATTTGTTTTCCATAAATAAATTCAATTTATTTATTTTGTATCTGAGAAAATTACAACTGTAGGAATCTAATCTAGAAGATGATTACTTTATCCCTTGGACGATACGATGAAGAAAACTCGAACTTCGAAGAACTTGAACAGCAACTGGGCAATCTCTTTGTTCTCTCTGAAATTGACTCTAGTGTGATGAAGATGAAGAAACTCTTTTTTATAGAGTTCTGGATAACTGTTCTGAAGCATACGCTCAGTCAGTTACTTGACGTGTGCATAACTGCAGGGACGCGTGGCGAATTCTGGTGAAGACACCTTGGAGTGCGGTTGAGAGTAGTGGAATATATCTAGGAGAGATTGGTGGCATGGATGCCACGTTGCATAACTTCTGAATAACTGAGTAACTGAGTACAGGACACGTGAGAACGTGTGTTGACTGTACATTAAAAGTCATCCTGGATGCCTTTGCTGTGATACGCTGTCTTTAAAGAAGAGTCATACGCTAGCTTTTGAAGGCACATGTCCTGCATACGCTGACTTGGATCATATAAAGATGATACGCTCACTTGATTGGGAAGGAGTCGTATGAGATCCATACGCTCACTTAATTGGGAAGGAGTCGTATGAGATCCATACGCTCACTTAATTGGGAAGGAGTCGTATGAGATCCATACGCTCACTTAATTGGGAAGGAGTCGTATGAGATTGAGGGAGTAGACACGTGGCTGTTCTCAATCTTCTCAAACACGCCATATCTTCAAATACTGACAAATATTTCTTGAGCGTCGTGCTGCAGATATGATGGCTGACAGACTGTCAGAAATGACAGTAATGATGGCTTTTTTATTTATGATGGCTGCTGAGCTGTCCTCGTAAGAGACAAAATCTTTTCTTGAAAACCTATACGACGGCTAATCTTCATGGGGCAGCTGTCTTTGCACGAAAGACGAAGTGTCAGATTTATCCTTTATTAAATACATGCTGTGCTGTCATCTCAGGAAATAATAAAATATTCACTGAGCGTACGGCCTTTAGATGAGCGTATGGCCTTGACTGAGCGTATGGCCTTGAGCGTATGGCTTTGACTGAGCGTATGGCCTTGAGCGTATGACTTGGACTGAGCGTATGGCTTTGAGCGTATGACTTGGACTGAGTCTTATGTCAGCGTGTCATAATTTTCACACCCTATAGTATTTCCCGAAGAACTTTTCGGTCTACCACCGGCTAGAGATATTGAGTTCAGTATAGAATTGGCACCTGGGACTAAGCCGATATCAGATCGGGTATATAGAATGGCGGATTCGGAGCAGGCCAAGGTATATCAGCATATAGAGGAACTGAAGGAGAAGAAGTTTATCCAAGCTAGTGTATCGCCATGGGCAGCACCAGTGGTACTTGTGGGGAAAAAGGATGGGTCATCCAGATTGTGCATTGACTATAGGAAGCTTAACGCAGCAACAGTAAAGAACAAGTACCCACTACCCAGGATCGACGACTTGTTTGATCAGTTGAGCAGAGCTAAAGTTTTCTCCAAGATAGATCTTTGGTCATGCTATCACCAAGTGAGGGTTCGGAAGGAGGATATTCCTAAGACAGCATTCAGATTGAAGTATGGGCATTATGAATTTTTAGTAATACCGTTTGGTTTGACCAATGCTCCAGCAATATTCATGGATTTGATGAACCGCATCTTTATGCCGTACTTAGATCAGTTTATCGTGGTGTTTCTCGACGACATTCTTGTATACTCTGCTAGTGAAGAGGAGCATGAAGACCAGCTCCGAAAAGTGTTGCAGGTTCTGAGAAAGAACCAGTTGTATGCCAAGCTCAGCAAGTGTGAGTTCTGGACGGATCATATTTCATTTTTGGGTCATATCATATCAGGAGCCGGAGTAGCAGTGGATCCCAAGAAGGTAGAAGCCGTAGAGAGTTGGCCAGTACCCAAGACCGTAGCTGATGTACGGAGTTTCTTGGGATTGGCAGGATATTACAGAAGGTTCGTATCAGATTTCGCAAGACTTTCAGAACCTATGACCCGCTTGACACGAAAGGATGTACCATTTGTCTGGTCGACAGAATGCCAGGCATCATTTGAGAATCTGAAGCAGAAGTTGATATCAGCGCCTATTCTTACATTACCAGTTGGACCCGGAGGTTTTACTGTATATTGTGATGCGTCAGGAAAAGGACTTGGATGCGTCCTCATGCAGCACGGGAAGGTGATAGCATATGCATCTCGGCAGCTTCGGAACCACGAGAAGAATTACCCAACTCATGATTTGGAGTTGGCGGCAGTAGTATTTGCTTTGAAGCTATGGAGGCATTACTTATATGGTGACCGAGTGGACATGTACACAGACCATAAAAGCCTGAAGTACATCTTTACTCAGAAGGAGCTAAACATGAGACAGAGAAGATGGTTGGAGTTGATCAAGGATTACGACGTGGAGCTTCAGTATCATCCAGGTAAGGCTAATGTAGGAGCAGACGCTCTTAGCAGAAGAGACGGTACATTTATGTTGACAACACAGAAGCTATCTTAGAAGACCTCCAGGAGATGGGCATCAAAGTTGTACTTTCTAATGATGTAGGAGTTCTGGCAAGTCTACAAGTCCAATCTGACTTGGTAGATAGGATCAAGGCAGCTCAGGCGCAGGACCCAAGGATTCAGAAGCTTAGGACAGAATGTGAGTCAGGACTCAGGAAGGAGATGCAAATTCATGGAGATGGTACACTTAGGTTCGGATCGCGCCTATGTGTGCCTAGTGGAGATATCAGACAGGAAGTTATGATAGAAGCTCACAGTTCTCAGTATTCTATACACTCTGGAGGGACCAAGATGTACCAAGATATCAAGCAACACTTCTGGTGGAACGGAATGAAGAGAGAGATAGCTAGATTTATCTCCCGTTGCTTGGTATGTCAGCAGGTGAAGGCAGAACAGCAGAGGCCAGCTGGATTATTGCAACCGTTTCCTATCCCGGAATGGAAGTGGGAGCACATCATAATGGACTTTATGACCGGTTTACCGAGATCGCCAACTGGTAAAGATACTATTTGGGTGATAGTGGATCGACTTACAAAGGTAGCACATTTTCTTCCTTTCAGAGTAGGGCAATCTACAGAAAAGTTGGCAGAGTTGTATATGCAACAGATAGTCAGACAGCATGGAGTCCCTGTCAGTATTGTGTCAGATAGAGATACCCGTTTCATATCACATTTCTGGAAAAGCTTGCATCATAGTCTAGGCACCAAGTTAAAATTTAGCACGGCTTACCATCCACAGACGGGCGGGCAATCAGAAAGGACAATTCAGACTTTGGAAGATATGTTGCGAGCTTGCACTCTAGATTTTGGAGGATCTTGGGAAAGCCACCTGCACTTAGTTGAGTTCTCATACAACAACAGTTATCAAGCCAGTATCCAGATGGCGCCATTTGAGGCACTATATGGTAAGAAGTACAGGTCGTCGCTTGCATGGGATGATATCGAGGAGAGGAAGATGTTAGGCCCGGAATTGATTGTTCAGACGGTTGAAGTGGTTAAAGAAATTAGAGAGCGACTTCGAGTTGTACAAGATCGGCATCGTCATTGGGCGGACCAGCATCGTAGGCCGCTAGAGTTTTCTATTGGAGACCACGTGTTCTTGCGGATCTGACCTACCCGTGGGGTCATTAGGTTTGGCTTTCGCGGGAAGTTGAGTCCACGATACATAGGCCCATTTGTTATCCTTGATAGGATAGGCGATATTGCTTATCGTTTATCCCTTCCACCTTCGTTACGAGAGGTGCATGACGTATTTCATATATCTCAGTTGCGAAGGTATGTATCGGACCCAAGCCATGTCTTTAATCATTCTGAACTGGTTGTTGGTACCAACTTGTCTTACGAGGAACAACCTGTGTCTATCTTGGACCGAAGGGAGAAGATACTCAAGAACCGAACAATTAGTCTTGTTCGGGTTGCTTGGGGTCATCATTCCTTGGGAGAGTCAACGTGGGAACGTGAGGATGATATCCGATCACGGTATCCACACCTGTTTGACTCATAAGGTATATCTCTTTCTGTATACCTTGATTGTCCTGATTCCTCATGCTTGTCACCATATGAGTAGAAATTACTTAATATCGTAGATTGTTAAACATAGATGTATTACTTGCTATTGGTATTGTATAATGATTGCTTGCTTAAAATTACTTGTACTTAGATTAGTTTGACTTTGATGTTTCTATCTTGCTTGGATTTGAAATTTCGAGGACGGAATTTTTCTAGGGGGTAGAGATGTCACTCCCCGTTCCCAAAATACGTATTTTTATACATGTACAGCTTGAATGTATTTATTTAATATTTATCATATATTGTTCTGTAATTAAAACTCTTTTAATTTCATGTTAATTAATTTTTTGCAATTCTGTTTATGCATTCTATTTCCTGCTTTTGTACTCTGCTTTAGCTAGACTTTGGGTTCGGCTTGGTTTGGTTTGGTTTAGTTAAGTTGGTTCAACATGAACCGAAACAAACCCCCCACCTACCACCACCCCTTCCATTTAAAGCCCCATCCCCTTTCTCTCTCTTCATTACTCTCCTTCACCATTACTCGTCTTCTTCTTCCTCATCACTCTCTCCACCTACCAATCGTAGGCAAGTACATCTTGCTTCCACATGAGAACCTATATTTTTATGGTTCATTATTCTTCCTCTCATGATTCTAAGAGAGTTTAGTACTTAGCATTTTTGATTTCCTTGGCTCATTTCTTGTAGATCTAAGTTGCATTTTCAGTTGTCCATGGGTTTTGATCTATCAAACTTGCATGTTTTCGAAAATAGATAGTTCCATGTGGTAGAGCTTCTCATTTTACTCCATTTTGACCTATGGTAGTCCCAGTTCTGGCTTGGACGAAGACCCCATGGAATTTGGAGTTCGGGAGGAGTTTACGCTCACGTTTTTACGTGCCCGCGTAGTGCTGGATCTTTACGCTCACGTTATACGTGCAAGCGTAGTATTACGCTCACGTTATACGTGCAAGCGTAGTATTGAGTTTACGCTCACGCTATGCGTGCCAGCGTAGTGTTAGCTTTTTACGCTCACGCTATGCGTGCCAGCGTGAACGACTTTTTACGCTCACTCATGCATGCGTAAAACTTGACTTTTATGCGTATGATCCTTTACACGTACAAGGCTCGCGCGTAACTCTATTCTTTACGCATAGCTTTTTATGCTCACACCTTGGCTCGGCGTAAAACGTGTTTTACGCCCAACTTCTTTTTACGCAACTAGTTTTACGCTCAATTTATTCTTTAATTTTGGTGTACTTCCTTTACCCATATTTGTCTTAGCATAAATGTGGTATAACTCGATGGCATAACACGACTTTTTATGCTCAACTTTATTTCATGATTGAGCGTACTCCTTTTTACGTTCATGGCATTTCCTTATTATATCCTTACGCCTTTTGACATGAACTCGATAAAATCATAATATGTTCATATTGTTAATATCGATTGTTATGTGGAATGCGCCTTGTGTCCCGATTGATTTTTGGATACCCAGTATGACTGGAATTTAACCCTGAGAGTTGTAGACTCGACCATACTAAATAATAGTTGACTTTCATGCCTTGTTACAAATTAACATTGATTGTTAATTTTACTAATAATTGATCATGCGTTCCTAGTTGGAACTAAGAGACTGGCTAGTCGTCTTATTAAATTGAATGAATGAGACACGTTCATATTATGAACTATTATAATCGATTGGCCGATCCCGAATATTGACGTACAGGCATGTGCAGGCTTCAATTTATTTATTTTTTTACAGAGCAGCATGTGTACTTTATGGTCAAGGCATGATTATTCCGTGGTTAGTTTTGATTGTTGCATTACGCTATGTAAGACCTACAACATAGCCGTACGGGTATCGTTGTAGAGTTGCGCATATCGTACCCCGTACGAAAGTACTCATTTGAATGACCATGATCCATGGCATGGGATTTCACTCAACGTAAAGACTATTAAATAAAATAAAATAATGAATTGCATGGAGAAAATGGATCCCCGAGTTCTTACATGGCAGCCCTCTTGGGACTAGTAGTGCCCGACAGGCCGGCTGGTCCCCACAGATACTGCAAACCTGCCACACGGGCATAGAGCGGTATCTGGTTATATTATTTATAATATATTATATATTGATGACGGGTGTCCTGCTGGGACTCGTCTAATTCATGATTGGCGTAATTGATTGACTGGGTAAACTAGCCTTGCTTGCACATAGTAAGAACTGAGGAATCCCTATTACATAAATTCCAAGATAACTTGGAACGCACAGTAGCAAGCCGTAGTAGTTGTATGGCCGTTTAAATTGATTTATTTGTGTACTGTCTCTACTCTGATGACTAACTAAGATGATCGGAATATCAGGACATGACGGGTCAACTTCTGTCCTTGTTTGGTTGGGAAGTTGGTTCGAAGTGTCATGATGTGATGTGAATCCTGGTAGCCACCAGAGATCCATTTATTATGTTTCCTATTTACTGGTTTATTCCTCATATCGTGCTTCCTTACGGTACTTGCTATTAGAGGTCTAACCTCTCTGGTTTTGTATGGCCAGATTTAGAGCCAGTTCCCGAGGATCCAACTTACTTCTACCTCCAAGATGGTCAACACTAGGGGAATGATCGCAGGAGGACTTGAGTGGGTTTCTTACTTCCCCGCTCGTTTTGTTATTTCACCTTATACTTTGCCGTTTGCCACCGACATGTTAGTCGGATCGTCTTGTACTTACTTTTACATAATTGTAACTAAAGTCAGTCTGCAGCTGATAACAGTTGTGTATACCTTGCTACATCATCTGGCTATGTTTTATAAAGCCAGATCTCAAGAACATTTTGACTGAGCGTTTGGGACGCCTTACTGCTTTATCTTACATGTTCTCTATTTCTGTTTCTTGTTTGGATGATTTAGACAATAGATGTGAAGTGACCATAGGAAGACTTTTATGTAGTATGCACCCCCTCGTCTTGTAGACAGCATTGATCGTATTATACGGTATTCATCTACCCGTAATACGTAGCTGGCTGAGTCATTCCTCCGCTCTCCAGTATTCTGGTTCTGGGGCGTGACAAGGATGCAGCCTATATAACCCTCTCGGATCTCCATTAATTAGAATCATGTAGACACCAAGTAAATAACTCAAAATTTCAAGGCAAAATTGACAAAAAATCTGCCTTCTGACAGAGTTAGGAACAGTCCATACGCCCACATTAGAAGGCCAATTTTGGTCGATATAAAGGCAGTTCTCCAGATATAGTTTGTAACAGTCGTAGATGGCATATAGGAGATTAAAAAGGCCTCTGTTAGATTTATTTTTCATTATTTGTACAAGAACTTATTCTTCGTTAAAGTTCAAGAAAAACCATGTTTAAAATTGTGGAAATTTTAGAAACTTTCTCCGATACGGCATGCGCCCCGATAAACCGGGCAATGTGGTCGTAAACCATATGCATCGAAAGGCACATATGGATGTTGCCGCCGTGTGGGAACTGACGAAACTAGATTTCATTGCGTGTGCATGACGAAATCAGATTCGTCAAGATACCTCCGTATTGACCTTTTACAAACTTGGCCACAACTTCGTGTACGATCGTCGGTTCGAGATAAGACTTATGCCAATAGGACCGTATCAAAATTTTGGTCCTGTATGCAAAGTTTGGTCCGATTCTGAGAAGGTCAACCGGAACGCCTATTTGGCGGACCGGCGGCCCGATCCAACGGGCGAAATTGTGTACGGCCCGTCGAAATCCAACTTTGGACATACGGCTTGGTTCATCTCCTTAAACTGGATCCGTAGATATAGTTTGATAACTTTAGAGACCATAAATACTGGCACGTATTTTGGTGCAAACGGGTCCAACGGCAGACATCGTTTTGACCCAAAATTATGATTTTGCCCATGTTTCAGAATTAGACTTTTGGACAGGCGTTTCCTAGATATATCTTTTACACCAGGAACGTTCTTGATGTTTATTTCAGCATCCAGGGTCGTTTGTGGATTTTGAGATTCTTTCATGACGTACTTGATTGTTGGATTGTCATTCCCGCACCGCCAGGCAAGATATATTGCCACCTTAATATGTGATTTACCTTATTTTATTTTTAGTTATTTATATTTAGTATTACTTATCTATTGCTAGTATTATATCACTGTCCGTCCAAGTCACACTTGGGTGCAAACGACTATATTGGTCGTTCTACTTGTTTTGTTTTATTCTCTTACATTGACTTAGCCTAGTGAGCACCCATTGATGATGAGGTATTGGTATATGTAAGCCTACTTCCCAAATTTTTAATTTTTTAAATTTTATTTGTTTATGATTAATTTTATGGTCATTGGGAGTCATGCCAAAGCTTGTTGGTGAGTTATGACCATCTTATGGTCACATGATCTCTAGATAGGTTCTATATGCATTCTATAGCTATATTATATTTTATTATGATTTTTAGATATTTTTATATATTTTTAAATATTTATTCTATGAAGATTTATATTTATGAATGACTTTCATAATTTATTTTGAGGCCATTTGTGACTATTTTGAGACCCATTATTTTTCTTTAGGCTCTATTAGGTTAAATATATTTTCTGTATTTTTCTACAATTTGTCTGGAATTTTTAGATAATTAAATATAGGTAAAACCTATTTTCTATGACTTATAGAATTTACTATGAAAGCTTATGAGCAAATATTGACCCCAAATATTTTTCTAGAGTTCTATATGTTATTTTATATTTTCTGGAATTTTTACAGATTTTTCTGATATTTTTACATATTTATTTTGAGTTATTTGATTAAAAACTGATTAAAAATTCATTTCTGGTAATTAAAAACCTATTTTCCTAAAATATTACACAGTCATCCGTACCCTGGCCCACTAATTTTGAGACCCATTATTTTTCTTTAGGCTCTAATTTATTTTCGTGGATATTATTCCTAAATTTCTGGAAAATTCGTAGAGTGTCGGTTGTCCGAAACTTGACACGTTTCGATATTTTCGAGATTCCGGGAGAACCAAAAATCAAAATCATGAACCGTTTGAAGTTTCGGAAAGCTAACACAGAGCTCTACGACATATATTTTTCCCAGAAATTAATTCGTTAATCTACTATTTTAGGTATTCTGTTGAACTCAGAACTGATCGGTTGATCCCCGTTTTGGTCACGATTAGCTATAACGACGATATCTTTTGACCAAAGCGTGATTTTGCAGCACGGTTGATTCCAGCATACTCGTGGCACTAAAATCTACCAAAGTGCACTTTTAAAATCTAGAGTTCATAGCGTTTGACTAAAAAGTCAACGGTACGCCTTGATTTGCGTGCCATGGTTTCCAAAATTGGAAATATGACTTTTGATGGCCAACATTGTATGTTTAGATTATATTCAGATTATTATTAGATTAAATTAGATTTTTAAGTAAATTATTCCAGAATTAATTATTATTAGATTAGTAAGCCAACTAGCCACTATTCCATGAATTTAGAACTAGAACATTAGAATTGATTTATGATTTTCGTGCACGGTTCGTGGTGCGATATGTGTTATAGGTTGATAGCTCCTCGATCGGCATTCCCTCATCCTCTACTTGTGACTACGATTTGTGCAAGGATTCAGGCAAGTACAGTATTGCATTTATGTTTTAGTTTATTATAATGTTTACACTATAGTTTTCTTGTTTGATATCCTGTTGAGTCATTGCTTGATATTCCATTGAGACACGATTGTGACACTATAGTTATCATATCCTTCTTAGTGTATCATTGACCGTTATTGATTGTTAGAGAGTCGAAAGGGGAAATACTCGGTAAATACGTGAACAAACCTAATTACCGTTATCGAATGATAGCTAAGTCATACACACCCACGTATGACTTAGTCGTACCAATTACTGAATGATAGCCATCGTATGATGTGACGTATTAGCCCAGCCGTTCACGTATTAAAAGGTATTTCACACACATAGTGGTTCCTATTTTTCCTTTATCTAGTCTATTATCTTGTTAGTTCATATCTTGCTAGTTTACATCTTGCCAGTTTATATCTTGTTAGATCCCATCTTGCTAGTTCATATCTTGATCGGTCATACCTTGCTAGTACTAGTTCTTTATATACTCTTTGCCATCATCGTTTCTCGTTGTTCTAACTTATTTCGGACTAACTTATTTTGGACTAACAACATTAATTGCAATATGTTTGTACTGTGCTCCTTTCCTGACTGGATCATTGTTATAGGTGAGGATGACGTGTCTACTTTTGTGCTATAGACCATACGAGGGGGAGATAGAGACTCAAAGGCCAAACCATAGAAGACTAGTTAGATGTGTGGTAGTTTTCTATAATTGTAAAAGCTTATATTCTTCTTCAAGTGTAAAACTTCTAAATTTTGTAAAGTTGATTTAGTTGTTGTGAATGAGCAGTTAATATTTATGAGCACTTTGTTTATTGCGGGCTAGACAGCGTACTACTGCCGACACTGCGGCGTAGGATGGGCTTGGACACGTTTCGTATCCGAAAAGCAGGTGCGGGTCGTGACAAGTTTTTATGGTGGCCCATGCAGGTCGAATTTCGCAAAAGATTGCGAACTTGTGGCAGTACTTAAGTTAGCGGTACTACTGCAAGCCTGCGACTAGTGTGCTCATTCACAATTAGGATTGATTTAATTTTAGGAGAATAAATAGGACTAGGAGTCCCTTATTCAATTTGACCCTTGGATAGTTAAGATATTTAAATAGGCCATGTGATTTAGCTAATGATTTATTGAAGTCTCGGTATAGATAAATCGAAGAATTTTTCTAAGAGAATATGTTATTTTATTTTGACATATTGGTAGGATCCAAGGTGGGTAGAATATACGTTTGGTAAGTTAGGCCTTCATAGAATTCAATTCCTAATTATGATCATCTTTGTACCATTTTATCTTGTGCCTTCTCTAAACCTCATTTTATTTTCAAAACTATTTTACGATCGTTTTGTTTAATTCCTAATCTTGGTTCAATTATCTATATATTAATTCAAGTTGTCTTCGTTTATTTTGTGATCGTTTTGTTTTCAAAACTGATACTTTTACTCAAGGACAGATACTTATATTTCCTTATCATGATCGACTTAATGCAATTTATTGAAGTTCCTTTGAAATTCTTATGGATATAGTTAAAATAATTTTCGGTGACATACAATGGTAAGGCAGATGTGCACTGTCCCCATTAATTTGAATTATGGAGACTGCGGGTTCACTGCAGTCAGCAGCGCACTGGCGTGGCATGACCCCTAAGTTGAAATAATTTTAAGTATGCGTAGGTTGTCGAATATTACTAAAACTATGTCATAGTTATATTATTGATCTTTTGATTTATTATGTCAATATTGGGTAGAGTTGATAAAGTGTTCGATAACATATTATACTTGAGTCATGAAACCAAGGGTTCACGGCAGCCAGATGTACACTGGCGAGACCTGGATTCTCGGTTAAATGACTTCGGATATACTTATGATTCTTGAATATCATAGAGACTATATCTTTTATTGGCATACGACTATTAAATTTTTTTTCTTTCAAATTTATTTGATGTCTTATTTCTTGTTACCACCTTCTCTACAACTAGTAGTTCTTTATTTCTTTCATATTTTTTTATTTTTGAATCGTCATCCTTTAAACCTATTTTGATTTCCTTCCACTATATTTCTAAAACGTATTTAGATTTCGATTCTATACGCCTGATCAATTTTGATCATTCATCACATTATTTTTTTGATTATATTCTTTGTCGTGCTTATTCATATCGATTGGTCATGTCATATTTTGATGATATTCTTGGTTGTGCCTATTTGTATATTTTGAAATTTCGAGGACGAAATTTTTCTAAGGTGGGTAGATTTGTAAGCCAACTTCCCAATTTTAATTTTTTTAATTTTATTTGTTTATGATTAATTTTATGGTCATTGGCAGTCATGCCAAAGCTTGTTGGTGAGTTATGACCATCTAGTGGTCACATGATCTCTAGATAGGTTCTATATGCATTCTATAGCTATATTATATTTTATTATAATTTTTAGACATTTTTATATATTTTTAAATATTTATTCTATGAAGATTTATATTTATGAATGACTTTCAAAATTTATTTTGAGGCCATTTGTGACTATTTTGAGACCCATTATTTTTCTTTAGGCTCTATTAGGTTAAATATATTTTCTGTATTTTTCTACAATTTGTCTGGAATTTTTAGATAATTAAATATAGGTAAAACCTATTTTCTAAGACTTCTAGAATTTACTATGCAAGCTTATGAGCAAATATTGACCCCAAACATTTTTCTAGGGGTCTATATGTTATTTTATATTTTCTGGAATTTTTACAGATTTTTTTGATATTTTTACATATTTTTTGAGTTATTTGATTAAAAACTGATTAAAAATTCATTTCTGGTAATTGAAAACCTATTTTCCTAAAATATTACACAGTCAGCTGTACCCTGGCCCACTTGTCGGCGCTCAAACCTGTCAGCCACCGCCTCTCTCTCCTATATATATATTATTATATTCGTTCACCCTAATTAAATTTCAGCCGCCTTTTGTGGGAGAACTCATCTAGGGTTTCCGACTTCCCGAAGCGATTGCCATCAACTCCGACGTGATTTTCGTGCGCTATTTTTTTGTTGGATTCGTATTGAGGTAAACTTTCTGAATATCTTTCGTGGATATTATTTCTAAATTTTTGGAAAATTCATAGAGTGTCGGTTGTCCGAAACTTGACACGTTTCGATATTTTCGAGATTCCGGGAGAACCAGAAATCAAAATCACGAACCGTTTGAAGTTTCGGAAAGCTAACACAGAGCTCTACGACATATATTTTTTCCATAAATTAATTCGTTAATCTAGTATTTTAGTTATTCTGTTGAACTCAGAACTGATCGGTTGATCCCCGTTTTGGTCACGATTAGCCATAACGACGATATCTTTTGACCAAAGCGTGATTTTGCGGCACGGTTGATCCCAGCGCACTCGTGAAACTAAAATCTACCAAAGTGCACTTTTAAAATCTAGAGTTCATAGCATTTGACTAAAAAGTCAACAGTACGCCTCGATTTGCGTGCCATGGTTTCCAAAATTGGAAACATGACTTTTGATGGCCAAAATTGCATATTTAGATTATATTCAGATTATTATTAGGTTAAATTAGATTTTTAAGTGAATTATTCCAGAATTAATTATTATTAGATTAGTAACCCAACTAGCCACTATTCCATGAATTTAGAACTAGAACATTAGAATTGATTTATAGTTTTCGTGTACGGTTCGTGGTGCGATATGTGTTATAGGTTGACAGCTCCTCGATCGGCAATCCCTCATCCTCTACTTGTGACTACGGTTTGTGCAAGGATTCAGGCAAGTATATTATTGCATTTATGTTTTAGTTCATTATAATGTTTACACTATAGTTTTCTTGTTTGATATCCCGTTGTGTCATTGCTTGATATTCCATTGAGACACGATTGTGACACTGTAGTTATCATATCCTTCTTAGTGTATCATTGACCGTTATTGATTGTTAGAGAGTTGGGAAGGGAAATACTCGGTAAATATGGGAACAAACCCAATTACCGTTACCGAATGATAGCTAAGTCACACACACCCACGTATGAGTTAGTCGTACCAATTACTGAATGATAGCCATCGTATGATGTGCCTTATTAACCCAGCCGTTCACGTATTAAAAGGTATTTCACACACATAGTGGTTCCTATTTTTCTTTTATCTGGTCCATTATCTTGTTAGTTCATATCTTGCTAGTTTACATCTTGCCAGTTTATATCTTGTTAGATCCCATCTTGCTAGTTCATATCTTGATCGTTCATACCTTGCTAGTACGAGTTCTTTATATACTCTTTGCCATCATCGTTTTTCGTTGTTCTAACTTATTTTGGACTAACAACATTAATTGTAATATGGTTGTACTCTGCTCCTTTCCTGACTGGATCGTTGTTATAGGTGAGGATGACGTGTCTACTTTTGCGCTATGGACCATACGAGGGGGAGATAGAGACTCAAAGGCCAAACCATAGAAGACTAGTTAGATGTGTGGTAGTTTTCTATAATTGTAAAAGCTTATATTCTTCTTCAAGTGTAAAACTTCTAAATTTTGTAAAGTTGATTTAGTTGTTGTGAATGAGCAGTTAGTATTTATGAGCACTTTATTTATTACGGGCTAGACAGCGTACTGCCGTCGACACTGCGACGTAGGCTGGGCTTGGATACGTCTCGTATCCGAAAAGCGGGTGCGGGTCGTGACAATATATCTCATACAGCCTTGACACATGCTTTATCACGTGTTGTGAGTCACATGTAGGACACATACTTGCGTAGTCGGCTAGCCACCGATACGTCTGAGGCTTACGACGGATAAGAGTAACTGCCAATAGAATTGCGTGCTAGTAGACTTCGTGGTTACTAGAGGTTCATATTAGTCATGGAGATAATGATACTGGGCATTGGGTGGGGAGAACAATACCTGACGTATGGGCTTCTATTACACTTTTTCTTATAACCCGGAAGCTCCGCTGGAGATACGGGTATGCTTACCACCTCAGGTTGGCCACTGACATTCTTGAACATTATGCGCTTGGTCACTGGTGTCCAAGAGGGGACTATACCGGATCCTATTATCAGCCAGGGTTCAGGCATCGAAGGATTGTATCTCAACTGCATGTTCACGATAGAATGGTTAGGAACCCTATTGCATGCATCACTTTATTTTCTATTATATATCACAGTTTATATGGCACAGTATTTTCATGTATCTTGCTACGTTCCTCTGAGGACCTGGTTATCTCTCCAGGGTTCGATGATTTCCTATAAAAGTACGAAACGATATTGGATCCTTCCTACATCAATGATGAGGCATCTCCTGCTAATTTTTAGTTTGTTTATACATTAAGATATTAGTGGACATCTTATATCTCTTTTCTTTCTATTTTATGGAGGTTGGACTCCGGTCATTTGAGACTATTTTTTATAGCGATTTGGAGTGGGTAAGTCCACCCGACTATCTCTTCGATTCACTTATTATTTTGGACTCTTGTATCTTCTGTGATGAGGTGTAGTTATTATATTCTGGCCTATGATTTTTATTATTATTTACAGCTTATGTACGTATACGAGGATTCTATATATTTAAGTATTCTTCGTATGTGTGCAGCTGGCATGTCTACGTACTTGGTCCTAAGTATTTTGGGACTGGGGCGTTACATGTTTTTTGTGGTGGCCTATGCAGGTCCGAAAATATTGTTGGGTTACATGACTGTGCCCAACAAGCCTGCATATAGGAATATGAATAGTATCTCATCCAGAAATACTACCTCCTTTGACTTTCAACCCTTTCGAATTCTCTTTGATTTCTTGAATCGCTTTCTCTCTAACCTTCCTAACGTTATCCTATTTTGTGCCAGCAATATGAATCTACGAAGCGGACGCACCATTACCTTGACCCCCAGAGATGGTGATACGACTACCCAAGAGGAGCAGAACCCTCTGATGACCATATTTGTGAAAACAAAAGTTTTATTACAAACTGAGAAAAGAGAGTACAAGAGTACAATGAATTCTGGGGAAGTACAACTGTAGGAATCTGATCAGAAGACGATTACTTTATCCCTTGGACTATGTGAACTTGAAGACTGTAGCCTCTGGAGAATGCAGCAACAATTTTACAAGAGTTCTTGATCTCTGTGCGTATGTATCTGATGATTTCACAATGATTGGAAACTCTTTTTATAGAGTTCAAGAAATAACTGTTTTAGCAGTTATTCTGATGTGCGCGAGGCTGGATTGTGCCACATTAGGTTGTGCCAACCTCCTGTTGTGCCAACTTTTATTCAGTTGTTAAGTCGTGTACTAACTGTATTTATATGCGTGACATCATGTGATTGAGATGCGCGTGGTCGTGTACAGGATAGTAGACACGTCTTGAGAGATTAGTGGTATGTGCGCCACGTCATCCTGCTTTAGAATGCAAGTTGTCTCAATTTTATCAGGTTGCGCAAGCTTCGGTCAACTGCGTCTGATTGAGCCGCGCCTAGACACGTGGCAGCTCTTGAGCCGAAGTCATTCAGATTGCGTCTAGGCGCAACTAAAGATTTTGTCTGGATTGCGCCTAGGCGCAACTTACGAAGTGTACAGGACAGCTGTCTACCAACTCTCCTTGAGCGGCACAATTCACAGGATTCGAAGAGATTTTCCTCGTTCACTGTGGTGTCAGTTGTCAGTGCTGTCAGGTAATGATGGCCATTAAGTGTCAGACGCCATGTATATTTTGGCACAATAAGACTGGTCGCAGTCTGATATCAGGCGCAACCTGATTAGTGGCACAACTTGTTCTCTGAGCTTCATATCAGTGGCACAACCTGATCTTTGGGGCGCAACCTGATCATTGGGGCGCAACTTGATCACTAATTAGTATGTTCAGGGCGCAACTTGATTTTTAGGCCCTACAAGACCCCATTCAAAGTTTTCAAAACTTAAAAACATTTCAAAGTTTTGAAATACTTTGAATTTATAAATTTTTTTGACTGAGTCAAGTTGCGCCAGTCAACAACCGGTCATCACAATTAAATCACTTTCTCGAAAACACAAAACTTCCTCTTCGTCTTCCCGAATTTCATTGATGACTTTCGGTTTTCCATGAGAAATATGAAGAGTCATTTTGTTGATATATATATGTAGTAGTTGATCTTTATGCTTTATTCTTCACTTCTGTTCTTCAATGGCCTCCAAGAAGGAAGAGATGGAGACAAATGCTGACACTACAATCAAGTCCCCTGAAGCGGGACATGATGTTGCACCGTCGACTTATTTATTGGAGACTGACCCGGCATTGAGGGCAGTGAACTTTTTAGACTGTTTTGATTTAAACCCGACAGTTTTCAATCGCTCGAGTAGTGGGCCATCCTCTGAAGAGCACAGCGATTCGAAGGAATTCCTTAATCTGATGCGTCACTCGAAGATACGCAACATGCAGGAATTGGATGTCGCCCTTCGTCAGATCGATGAAGGCAAGAACAAAGAATAATTGTAACACCCAGTTTTCCAGATGAGGGTAATTTTGAAATTTTGTAATTATATTATTATTTATTGATATTTATATCACATTATGAATTTTGGTAATTTTTAATCAATTTAATATGGTTTTAAGTCATGACTTGTGATTTTGATGTGCTGCTAGTGAAACCCTAGTGACTGCATGACCTAGAGCCTAACCATGTCATTAGAATATTTAATTATCATTTTTAGCCTAGGGGTAATTTTGGTCATTTTGACTTATTTGAATTATTTGATTATTTATTGGATTGTCGATTCCTAGTTTGGGCTTTGACTTATAGAGACTTGTAGACTAGTCTAGAAGCTAACCCTAGCCATGGTGACCCTAGTCTAACTTAGGTTAACCTACTTTTAGTCATTAGAAACTAATTTTGGATTAGGAGGATTAGTTTAAGTGAAATTATTGCATGTGTTATGGTTTAATGAAATGACCTGTGATTTAAGGACTTAATGACTTGTGACTTGGCCCATGGCCCATAACTAGAAGCCCTAATCTTAACCAAACCCTAAGTGACCAGCCTCATAGGGGTCTCCACCCTATATAAACACTTATTCATTAGTTCTTGCCTCTTTTATTTCATTTCAACACATAGGAAAAGAAAGGTATTTTCTCTCCTTCCAAAAATTCCCATAAATTCATTTTAATTCCTTTTTAATCCTAGTCTTTTGCATTAGGTTCTAATTTCTATATGTTTATTATTTCTGGAGGTTAATCTCAGTTTTGGGTTCATTTGGAGCATTTGGCCATCAAGGAGAATACCCCCTATTTGAAGCTCTTTTTAGCTTTTTGCACCTACAGGTAAAACTCCACAAATTGATCTAAATTTATGTTTTCTTTGCATTTAGGGCTAGATCTAGGAGTCCCCTAGATGTCCCTGAAGTTTGGGTCAACTTCGTGTCCGTTTGGTGTCCGTATCGGACACGTGTCATAGAGTACGTATAGGTGTTCGATGAAATGTCACTTAGGAATTTATTTTCAATTTTTGTAAATGTAATTACATGAATTTGTAGATCTAAATATGTACATTAATTTTTGTGAAGGGTGTTAGGTATTTCTGTGTCGTTTTGTGTCGATTTTTAGTGTTGGACACGCGCGCACTGGACACGTGCACTGTCCTGCATCACGGGCGCGATTTCTCCTTGTATCGGACACGAGGACACGCCAAATTTTGGGAGAATGTCAGGGCACTGACTGACATGGCTCTTCCAAAATTTGGGGCCATATGGTACAGTGTGCAAGGAGTTCTCCTCCTCGTACTGGCCGTACTGGCCGCACACGCGGGTTGTACACGCACGATTTTAGCCACTGACACGCACGTTTAACTGACACGACACGTGTCGAGGACACGGTGCAGGGCCATGGACACGTAGCCCTATATGGGGCGAACACGTGGGCATGACTATGACATGTGTCGTGCAACGTGTCGTGTCCTAGAGCGACACACACGCGTGCACGATGCTGTGTGCCTGTACAAGTGTCTGTGTGTGTTCGAACATGATTGGACACGCTGTGTCCTATCGTGGGGACACCACAAGACTCGTGTGGCCCAATGACACCTACACGATTGTTTACCAACCTTTAATTCCTAATATTATCATGAAATTGATCTTCGAATTTGCATTTCCCCATAGTTTCTGATACATGTTGTACGATTTTGAATTTCTGAACTTAAATTCCATTTTAAACTATTTTAAATTGATGTTTAATCATCATATTTGATTCCTACATATGTATAGATACTGCTAGTTGGGTTTTACATGTTAGATTTGGTTTTTGCTCTTTGAATGGACTTTGATCATGGGAATGGGTTGAAAAGGAATGACTGATACATTTTTTCACTGTTTTATAATCCTGAATTTGATTCCTGTTCTTATAACTGAGTTCAATGTTCCAATTTACTATGTTAAACCCATGTACATTGTGGTTAGTCACTGATAGAAATTCCTGTGTAATTACATTATAGAATGTTAGGTTATGTTGATGTAGGAGCATGGTTTTCGAAATAGGATTGGAAATGATTCTTGAACTGTCATTTGATTCCCTGTTAAACTGAGATTGATTCCATTCCTCTCCTTAAACCAAATATTGAATGTTAATTCTCATACATTTTATTGGTTTTGTATTGGGTTGTTGAATTCAAATTGAGTCACTGTTTGTTTACTGTTTAAATCCCAGTTCGAATGTTAAACCTCAGAATTGATTTCTTATTCTTTTCTTTAAACTGAATTGGTGTTGGGGTTTTGGGTATAAACTGTCATTTGAAATATCCCTGATATGCCAAAACTGAGATTTATGGTTCACTGTTTTTCAGATTTAGAAATTGATTGCTAACTCTAAGTCCAATTTCTAACTGATTTTAATGTTACTTTTACATGTTAGATTGGGTTCACATTTGAGTTGACTGTTAGGTTAGATGTTGTCATGGGTTGAAGGATTTTCAAATGGATATAAACTGTCATTGCAACGTGTCACGACCCGCACCCATTGTGAGGGTACGAGAACGTAACAACGCCCAGCCTACGCCGCAGTGTCGACGGTAGAACGCTGTCCTAGGTAAATCATCTAACAATATAAAGGTAGCTGTACAGTATATACACTCCTAATGGAGGTGACATAACAGAACAGTCTCAATCACATCTAAGGCAGATACAGAATAGTAAAGGTAGATAGAGAGATCAAAAGCACAATGTAATACAAATAAGAGGGAGAAAATCTAAGTGTCTAAGATAAAAACTTAAGAACATCCAGCTAAAATACAAGTCTCTAAATATAACAACATCTCAGAAGAACAACTGAAAATCAAATAACAAAGCTGAAAGAAAACTAAAACCTAGCTATCTAGCCTAGACTCTGGGAGTAGCATCCTGTACTGCAGCTGGATCCTCCAGAGGAACCAGGTCGCAGGTGTCGTCTAAGCCTGCTCCGTTATAGGTGGTACATAGGGCCTCCTCCTCATCCTCTGTAATATTTTCAACAGGTCCAGTCAGGACAGGAGCGAGTACAGTACATCTCAACAGATCATAGCAGGTTAGAAAATATAATCATGCAGTAAAGTAAGATACATGAACTGAAGAAATACAGTAAGTAAACAGAGAGAGAACTGTAATAGAAATATCTACTATACATAGAGAACTAACAGTGACTAGTGAGTCAGAGTAAAATATAAACATGTGAATGGCATAGAAGATTCATGACTATAGCTAAGAGAGTGATTCATGACTACAACTACTGGGACAATATTCACATGTCTATTTCTACTCCCCCATCTCCAATCAATACACAAAGATCTGTTCAAGTTATGTTAAGATTCGTAAAACTTCACATGGCTCATAAAATGAGTGATATGTGAAGGTGATTCATGATGGCTCTGTGAACATGAGAGTACATGTGTCACAAGCGATTCGTGAATCAGAGGAAGCATAGAGATACGTGATGATTCGTGAAACGCACAAAACATGCAGTATCCGATGCTCCCGAGGGGGATAACATCTCATGAAAAGATCCATATAGTACCAATCTGTGTGACCAACGTGACAGTATCAAGTAAAGTAATTTAAAGCAGAAAAATAATTCTAAACAGGATATGAAATGATCAGAGAATGTACTCGCCTGGTATCTGAGTGTCCAACTGAAAAGTACTGTCCGAGGAGTGGTGTCTGGCTCCTATTTAGAACAGCACAAGTCACAACAAGTCTAGAATGGTAAAATGAACACTACCATGCATTCTACATGAAACTAGGTCAATCTAGTCCAAAGTCAACTCTTGCTCAACTCTGGTCAACCCTGGAAGTCAAACTAGGTCAGTTCTAGTCTAAATAAGTCAAACTAGGTCAAGCGAGGTTAAACCTGGTCAAACTAGCCTAACTAGGTCTAAACAAGTTAATCTAGGCTTATCAAGTCTAAACGAGTCTATCTAGTCCAATCTAGACTCAACCAAGTCTAGCCTTGCTAGCACTCACATCTCAAGAACAACAAGTCAAAAACAAGTCTAGTTAGCTAGTGCACAAGGACCATGGGCCATACACCTAGGCCATAGGCCAAATACAATAGGCAATTGAAATCTCTATTTCATACTACACTATCACACTACATATTTCACATATATATATATATGTATATATATATATATATATATATATATATATATATATATATATATATTACACATAGATATAGAGAGATTCATGTGTGTATATATATATATATATATATATATATATATATATATATATATATATGTATATATATATATATATATATATGTATATATATATATATATATATATATATATATATATATATATATATATATATATATATATATATTACACATAGATATAGAGAGATTCATGTGTGCTCTAGGAAATGTGTGCGTGACAGAGTGTGTGAGTGTAAAGTGTCATAGAGAGTGACAGTGTCATATAGGGGGTGTGTGTGTGAGTGTAGTGTGCATAGAGTGTGGGCATGTGTCTAACATGTGTGTGTGTGTGTGTGGTATAGAGTTTAGGCATGGGTGTGTATGTGTGTGTGTTAGGAATGTGAGGGGAAATGTGAGGGTGTGAGCCAAGGCATGTGTGTGTGTGCAAGCATATGTGTGCGTGTGATTGTGTGAGTGTGTGAGGCTTTAGACACTAGGGTGTGTGAAGAGTGTACATGAGAATGTAGGAATTTCAAAATAGTGAAGTGTGGGTGTGTGTTGACCGAAAAAAATCAAGTTAAGGAATGTGTATAAATAACTATTTTCAGGTTCTTTAGTTCCTTCAGTTTAGTATCATTTAAAAAAATAAATCACAGGTTTTACAAACAGGAAATCCTCAGATTTGAACCCAATATCAAATCTCAGTTTGCTTATGGGTTTTCAGTTCATTGTTTAAATACCAAAACCCCTATCCTAAATCTCAGGTTATATATTAACCAAGTCTCAGTTATTGCAAACCACTTTACAGTTCAAATAGGAAAATCAGTAGGAAATCAACATGGCAACATGAGCATCGATATTCAGTCAAAAAGACAGGAATTAAATCTCAGGAAATTTGACAATGTGCAATAGGACATCCCAAGGCTGCGTGTGTACATCATGTGGGAAGGCAATGTGAGGAAATAACTTAAGAATTAATCCCAGGTTTTCATATTACCCATATCTCATGTTTTAGCAATCCATATCACGTATCATTCATAAACCCCAAACTAAATTTCAGTTTCAAATATCAAGGGAAATGAAACATTTCTCAGGTTTTCACATTAGGTACAACCCAATTTTCTATATTTAACAAACCTCAGTCTCAGTTTTGAATTCAATCCAAAAACTCAGTTTCATTTCAAAAAACAGTGAAACCTAAATCTCAGTTTTCATTCACTGGTTCAATTCAGAAATTGAATTACACTAAATGAGCTTAACATCCAAATTCACAGGTTTTTATTAGCTGTTCAGCAATTCTCAGGTTTTACACATGTAGACATCACTAATCAACTAATTAGCATTTAAATTTTATTTTAAACATCAATTATAAACTCTGAAAAGGAACATGACTGAACACCATAGTATCAGTATTTTCAAAACTCAACACCACACCCAATTTCGAAATGCAAAACCACAACCAAATCCAAATTAACTTCTATAGAGTGCCGCCCACATGTAGCCATGTCATATGGGAGTGTTCTCGTGTCCAAACAGTGGACACGAAGTATCTAATTTACAAAAATAGGAAGTATCAGTGCACAGCCCAGTTAATCCTCGTGCACGTGTGTCGATTTATCCAGGAAACGACACAGACATCTATGGGTCGCGTGCACGTGTCAGTGTGTTCGCCCATAGTAGGGCTACACCTAGGACCGCCTGCACAGTGACCGCGATGCGTGTCGTGTCCGTGTCAGCTGCGTATCAGTGCGCAAACTGTGCGTGCACAGCAGCCCGCGCGCGACAGGACGCCACCCGTACGAGCTTAAAAGCTCCATGCACAGTCCACGAGACACTCCCAAATTTGGGGAGTGTGGTCGCAGACAATGCCCCATGGTTCACCCCAAAAATTAGGACACGATGTGTCCTGTGTCCAGAGAACTGGACCCCAAGATGCAGGGCACGCCCAATGTGCTGGTGCAGCGTGTCCACGTACAAAAATAGGACACAAAAGGACATAAAACACTATGACACCTTCACAAAAGTTAATATACACATCAAGATCTACAAATCCATGCAATTACATTTCAAAAATATGGAAATAAATTCCAATGTGGCATTTCTATAAACACTTAGTATACCATTTCGATATGTGTCCGATACGGAGACGAAATGGACACGAATTGTGCCCAAATTTTGGGGACAGCTAGGAAACCCTAAAACCTAACCTTATATCAAAGAAATCAGGAAAAACTATGAGTTTAGATGATTTACCTATTGAGTATCAAGACTCAAGAAAAGCTTCAAAGAGGGGATTCCAAATGGCAACTCCAAATCTCCAAATTGCATGCAAACTGAGGTGCTCCTCCAAAATCAGTATATAAACATAAATTAGATCCTATTGCAAAAGACTAGGACTAAAAAGGAGCTAAAATGAATTAATTATGAATTTCTAAGGTTGGGGATTTACTTCTGTAGAAGCATGGAATTTTACAACCAGAAAGCCCATGCGCCAGATACTACATGCGCCAGAACTCGGACAAAACACTTCACAGCAAAGTCAATAAGTATAGACATTTGAAGAAAGACTTTTTATTTATATACAAAAGTCTATTACATGTCTAGAAAAGGTTGTACAAAGGAGAATTTCTACAAAGGAAAGATCCTAAGTCTACAGCCAGCGGCCACCATGCGCCTTCAGATAGGCGCAGCAGTCAACATGCGCCTCCAGATAGGCGCTGCAGTCACCATGCGCCGCCAGTTAGGCACAGCAGATACCATGCGCCTCCAACCAGGCGCATCCCACCATCTCTTCAGCAGCTCAGTTATGTACATCCAGCTCAGTTATGTGCATCCCTTCAGCAGCCCAGTTATGTACCGCTCTTCCAGCCAGGCTCACCTGATAAATGCTTCGATTAAACAAAGCATTTAACCCTCTGGCTGGAACCAAGGAAGAGAAGAGCACCGCAAATTTGTGGCCAGGGGAGGCTTCGGAAGAGCCTCCAAAGACCAAGGAAGACCGTAATCGAAATACGGCTAAAGGAGCAGCTTTCAGAGTGGGCGACACCCACTTTGAAGGAACAGAGAGCCTAGCACCGCCATTTCGATCTATGGCTCTTTCGGAACAACGGAGACGAGGCCCGAGCATCCCTATCTTTGGATGCAACAGGCACCTTCCGCCCACCTCGGAAGCCCTCGACTCCGTCTTTTGGATGTAACAGTCACCTTCAAGAGCATCAACGACGACATGGCGTCTCATCTTCACCCTCGGGAGCACTTCGTCAACAGAATGCACCCGAGAACCCGAGTTCATGTTGGAAAGACGTGAGAGAGTGAGAGGCCAACCTTCTCTCCATGCCACTATTTATAGGTCGGGCAGATCAAACCCATACGCCAAGTGGATGGCTCTCCGAATTCCGTGCAATGAACTCATATTAAATGGATGAACCGGACGCCTCGACTTCAGCCAAACGGCTATTAAAAGCACTCGAGAAGCGAAACAGCCACATCATCAGAGACGTGTCAGATGCGCCGGCGGGACAGCGCATCACACCCCTTCAAATACCAAGCGCCTCTCACAGATGCACCCTGAACCGAGCGCATCACAGAGGATGCGCCCCCATACGTCTCCATACGCCTAGTGGAACATCAATCGATGCGCCCACTCAGCTGTCCATCGAATGTCACCAACATTAAATGCTGACCTGACAGAGTTGGCAGCACGCCTCCCCAAGCCTGAAAGGTTGACAGCTTTTGCAGAAAACAAAGCGTCCACAACGTCAGCAACATCATGACTTTAATTCGACGGCTACTGCCACGTGGCCACTCAACCGCCTGCATGCGCCTCGGTAGCCATGCGCCCAAACTTGCATGCACCTCAAAAGCCATGCGCCTCAGACCCTTCACTGATCCCTAAAGACAGAAGAAGTGTCTCCAGTTGAAGCTTTGCATGCGCCTCAAAAGCCATGCGCCCCAGACTGATCTCTGATCCCGAAAGACAGAAGGAAAGTCACTCGCATGCGCCTCAAAAGCCTTGCGCCCAGAACGGCTCGTGACTCCTAAAGGTCACGAGCCAAAATCTCATCATGCGCCCAATCCAAGGCGCATCCCACCAAATCATCCCCCCCATCAAATTCAAGATCATTGAGCCATGGGTCGATGACACGTGTCCTTTGACTCAACTCATCCAAGATTTCAGCAACAGAAAGATCTTCTCCTCTGCTACGTGCCGGCTCACAACAGCAGTATGAAGAATTCAACCTCTCGAGTAGGGCGTATTATCCATGCACCTCTGTCAGCAATCTCCACGTGGCATCCCCACGCACCGGCGCATCCTACATATGTGCGCATGAGCAGCCAACCTGCCCAGCTATAAATAGAGGGACCATTTCCTTCTTACCTACAGAGACACACACGGACAGATACGAACAAATATACCACCCGAGAGGCAGATACAGACATTCAACGTCTTCCTCCTCTCAGCAAGCTCCAGCACCCAGAGCAATCTACACCTTCAGAGAACCGATAACCGTCGTCAGCCCGTCAACGGAGTCAACGCATTACCACTCGCTCCATTGGCACTAGGAACCCAGATTAAACAAAAGTGTACTCCTAGGACTACATCTAAGTCCTATATTGTAACACTGTTCTGTTTGTATTAAAGTTTTCAATCAAACAATTTTAATGGCAAACAAGCTGACGACTCTGTTGGGGACCTCTTTCTCTTCCTCCGAGAAAGCCGTGTCACAGGCCGACGACGTGAAGGTGGGATCGTCCCACAAGACGCTGGTCGTGCGCCTCAATCAACAGGCGTACGAGGAGTTCATTTTTGAAGGAAGTGCGAGTCCTTCGAAGCGGCTACCGAAGCCGAAGAAGACCCGTCGCGTCTGGATGCGCAAGGTCGACGCCTCGGGCACCACCACTGAAGGGAATACGCCAATCCAGCCCTCCCTTCCTGCTGACGTTCTCAGCAACCAAGGTGCGCCCGCTGATGCAGCGCATCTCTCGGGGAAGCGTGCGGTAGACCACGTTCCCCAGCCATCTCCCTCTCAAGCGAGGAAGATGCGTCGACGGAGCAGGGGCGCCGCCAATGCCCTGCGCATCACCTCTGATGCACCACAAAAAGTCTCTGTCTTTGACAGACTCACTCGCTGTAATGGCGAGGAGAATTTGGATGCTGAGTACTTTGCGCCCCAGCAGGCTAGTACAAAGAAATCTAAGGCGGCACGGGCCATGCGCCACAAACGTGCTATGCATGCAGCAGGTCAGAGGCACGCGTTCACAATCACGCGTGCTATCGATAGCAAGTTGTACAAGGTCGAATCAGGTGCCTCTGCACCAAAAATGAGTCGACCTTCAAAGTCCTCATCTCACTTGGGCGCATCTACTGCGTGCACAACCAAGTTGAGTGAGGCAAATTCAGTGGTCTTGAACTCCCGCGCCTCCTCCGGTTGTGCGTTTGAGGTCCGTTCAAGTCACTTCAAATGTTGTGGTTTTCCCACTACTGATCGTGATGCCTGCTTGGTATTAGATCAGGGGGTGCAGCACTCACCTGTCCACCCTGGCGTTTGGCCTTGCCATGTGCCTGAAGGGGGTATGAAGGTAGCACTCTCCTCCAACGACCTGCATAACGTGATCACTCACAAGCGCCGGTCAGGAGAGTCGACCAACAAGCACGATGCGCCTCTCACGGGGCATACTTGTGCGGTGGTCACCATCAACTGCTGTTGCAAGGCAGCAGTACCACCAAGGCAGTCAGTCTTCCAGCGGCTGCAATCATCGACACCCCTCCGACATCGTCTCGGGATGAAGGTATCAACAGAAGAGGAGCCAAAGGTTGCTTCATGCAACGTGACCTCCAACTCCTCCGTAGTCCGGAAGACGACTGGCAATCCCTCGTCTTCATCCAAAAGCCAGCCAAGGAAAACCAAGGCAGCTGTCTTGACCTCGGGAGTGTTCGAAGGCACTCGGTCGAGGAAGAAGTTCTTGGAGGAAACTGGGGGTAGTCAGACCCTTGTTGAGCCTCCTTCCGAAGACGAAGATGTCCAAAGCACAGCTGCGGCGGATCTTCATCCTCAAGGCGAAGTCAGCCTCCCAGAAACCCCTCAAAACGAGGATGTCCCCCAGGACACAGCTGGGGGTAGAGACGAAGAGGCCCTTCAAGACGGAGCTGAGGGCAATCAGGCCCATGCAGATGCGCACGTCGAGAATGACCTCCAGAATGTGGCTGGGGGTGGTCAAGGTGAAACACCAGGAGAGGTGACTCCCCCACATGAAAGTGAGGCCGAGAGCGAAGCCTTAACCAATCCATCTACTCCCGGCCGTGTCAGGACAGTATACGTGACTGGGGGTGATTCCGAGTCTGATGCGCCGCCGCAAGACATTGTCCAGCGCATAGACTTATTAGAGGGAGGACTCAAAACCCTCTCCGCCTCTATGCAAGCACTCACTCAAGCAGTATTTGATATACGGTCGGCCTTGACCAGAACTCCTTCAACCGGTCCCGACCCAGGAGCCAATGGAGAGTCGAGTGTACCCCTTCAACGGGCACCCTCAGATACAGAAGCACCCCGGACGTCGGAGCCCTCAAACGCTCCACTCCAGATAGTGCCACCTTCCCCGACTCCTAGCTCCACGGAGGATGTGGTCAAAATGATCAAGGACTTGCGAGAGCGCTTCGAGTCCAAGAACAGGCAAGAGGAGCGCCAGAAGATGGGCATTCCCCAGCCTTATCCCCTCGAGTGGAACAAGGTGGTTTATCCTCCAAAATATAAACCACAAACACTCACGCCGTACGACGGGAAGGACTCTCTGCGTCGGTACTTGACATATTTCCAGTCACAGACGGGGCATCTTCCAAAGGAGGACGCGCTCCTCACCTGCATCTTTGTTGGGGCTCTAAAAGGAGTGGCGTATGACTGGTACTGCAGCCTCCCTGATAATTCTATATCGTCCTTCGACGACTTGACGCGCCTCTTCCTCGATCGCTTCTACGACGGCAGGAAGGACATGGCGATGGCATCTCTCATAGAGATACGCCAGAAGGAGAAAGAAACGGTTCGGGTGTTCATCGAACGCTTCTGACAGGCCTGCTTCAGGCTACCTCCAGGCATGCCAGAACATGCGCTCCTCTCCTCTTGCAGCATGAACATGCTGCCCGCAGTGAAGCTCTGGCTCAACTCTACTCCCCCTCCCGATTGGAGCTCCCTCATCATCGAAGCGGAAGCCGCATAAAAGAAGGCGGCCAATGCACGTCTTCTGGGTGTCAGCTTCCCCACCTTTGATGATAAGGGGAAAAGGTCTGCAGCCAACAACTCCGGACGAGAAGCAAAGGGGAAACAGGTATTGACTGTTAATGCCTCGAAAGACGCATCTGTGCCTACTCAGAAGCCTCCACTGGCACCGAGACCCAAGGAGGTGTATTCATTCAATGACGAAGACACCCTACAACTCTTTGAAATACTGAAGCAGGGTGACAAGATCAAGCTCCCGGACCCAAAGCCGCCCGATGAAGTCAGGAAAGTGGACAACCCGAGGTACTGTCACTACCATCGGTTTGTCGGACACCCGACCAAGGACTGCTACGTCCTCAAGAATTACATCCAGCGCATGATCAATGCCGATGTAATCTCCGTCGACTATGAAGAGAATACGGTGTCAGCCAATGTGGTATCACTTCAGTTTGGCACCTTGCCGTCGACCACCACACAAGATGGTGTCGTCCCCATCCCTAAGGCGACAATGGAGGTGGTAAACTTGCCACCTACCCGTGACAATGCGAGTGGACTCGTCCCACTCACCACATCTCGGGGAGAGGTCCTCTGGGTTCACCCCGACCTCGTCTCCGAGGTGACTCAACCGGAGGTACGCTCTACCTCCAAATCAAAAGGCAGGAAGATCAAGTCTTGTCGTACGGTCTCTTCTTCAACGGAAGAGGCACTTCCAGTGCAGACGCATGCACAACAGAACGCTCAGCCCGGCAAAGCTGCCGCCGAGGTGGTACCTCCTGGCACCATCCCTGAGGAGGGCCTGTCTAAACTCTCAGCAGCCAATAAGCAGAAGCAGGTGGAGGCTCGTTTCGACAGACCTCTACGGAAGGAGAATGCTTCGCGGCTAGCCAAGCCCCACAACTTTGACATACTGGCACAACTGGCCAGTACTCCTGCACGCCTGTCTTTGTTTGAGCTCCTGCGTCTTTCCAAAGACTCCCGAGAAGCTCTCTGAGAAGCTCTGAAGGACGCTGAATCCTTTCTCAGTTAGGTCAAGCAGTCTGAAGACCTCCCAACTACTTGTGTGCACTGTCATTGTGCGGATGAAGTTATCCCAAACATAACCTTCACCCAACAAGACATGCTGCTCAAGCACTACCGACATAACCGACCGCTGTATTACACAGGGTACATCGGTTCAGTCAAGGTGAGCCGGATTCAGATCGATCCGGGGTCTTCCCTCAGTATCATCCCGAAGGCACTGCTATCAAAACTGGGGATCCCAATGCATCGGCTGGCGCCCTCCAACACAACCATCAGTGGCTTCAACGCTAGCAAAAGCGAGCCACTGGGCAAGATCCGACTGAAGTGTTACATCGGTAACCTCAAAACTGAGGTGACCTGTTATATGGTGGATGCCGAGGTCAACTACAACATCCTACTCAGCCGACCATGGTTACATGAGTACATGGTGGTGCCTTCTACGCTCCACTAATGCATGAAATATGTATCCACCAACGATGTCATTCGGACGGAGTTCGCAGACATCGATCCTTTCAAAGGGATTGAAGCCTACTTCATCGATTTCGACTTGTACAAGCCACTTGACGAGGAGGAAGCCAACGATGCTGATAATGAGGCAGAGACGGCAACTGAGCCAGACACGGAGCCTGAGATGACTCCAGACGCCCCTTTGAAGATCCGACTAAAGGGCAAACCACCCCAGAAGGTGCCTCCAATGAGCATCAAACTATCAGGGAAAGCCCCGACTCCTGAGGCTCCCCTGAAGATACGCCTCAAGGGAAAATCGTCTCAAACGTCGGCTCCCCTGGTGGCAAAATTACAGGGGAAAGCACCACTCACAGGAGGCGCAGTTGAGGCACCTCTGAAGGTGCGTCTCAAGGGCAAGCCCCCGCAGTCATCCAAGACGTCAGAGAGGGCTCACATAACCCTCTCGGACCCCAAGATCAAAGCTGTGGTGGACTCTCCTGATCCAGCCCCAGTGCTTACAGATGAGGAGCTTGGCGAATATATCTCTGCTGATGTAGATGCACCCTCCTTAGACAATGTAATCCCACGGGATAAAATCTCGTACTTCGTCAATAATAGAGTGTCTTTTAATTATTCTTGTCTTCCACATTGGAATGCCATGTATACATTAGATAACGCTCTACGGTCGTTGCAAACACAAATAACGACCGTCCATAATGTAAATCGAGTAGTTCCGTCTCAAGGAGTCTGTTTCATAGCCCCTCCACGAAGCCGAGACGAAGAATCCATCATTTGGGGCAAAGTCGAGCCTCATCAAGACCTTCCGCTACTCGAGCCAGAACCTGATACCGGCAGAGTACAAGTCTATCGGTACACGGATACGACAAAGCACATTATCCAAAAGATGGGCTACGACCTAAAAAGCAACAAAGGCCTAAACTACGGCAAGGGTCAACGTCTCCCTCTCCGGCTTCCAACACCCAAAGGAAAGCTGCAGGACTACTACAACAAGACTCGACGGGGGGTAGGCTATGTCACGCCGCCATCAACTCCGGAGAGTTCAGATGCAGAAGACGTAGAACATTCCCACTCGTCCGAAGCATCGACTTGGGATTCCGATACCAGTATTGGATCAGTCTTCAGAAAAGTGCTGTCAGCTAACATGACGTCAGCATAACCTCATAAAGGTGAAGGCGAAGACCAAGCGTCGGAACCCTTCGAAGAAGAACCCTGGGCTCAACGCCTAGGAGAACAATGGGAGTCCCGTTTTGGGTTACGTGAACCTCCCACCGAAGACGAAGTCGAACAGATCGACCTTGGGGACGGATCTTCTTCCAAACCCATCTTCATCAGCAAAAGCCTAGAAGGAGAAGACCGAGAGTCTCTAATCCAGCTGGCTAAAGAGTATATCGACGTCTTTGCTTGGAGCTACGAAGATATGCCGAGACTCGATCCACAGATCGTAATGCATAGGTTAAACATCTTACCTGATGCCAAACCTATCAAACAACAACAGCGACGTTTCCGTCCGGACATCATGAATGCCATCGATCAGGAGGTGGACAAACTCCTGACCAGCGACTTCATCCGTGAGGAACAGCACCCAGATTGGGTAGCCAACGTCGTACATGTCACCAAGAAGAATGGGAAGATACGAGTTTGTATCGACTTCAGGGACCTCAACTCTGCTTGTCCGAAGGACGAATTCCCGCTTCCAATCACCGATGTGATGATCGACAACACATGTGGTTTTGAACGCATGTCCTTCATGGACGGATATTCAGGCTACAATCAAATCAAGATATTCCCCGATGACGCAAAACACACGTCATTCAGGACTCCGAAGGGTATTTTCTGCTACACAGTGATGCCTTTCGGCTTGAAGAATGCCAGTGCAACATACCAACGAGCTATGAGCACCATCTTCCGTCAACATCTCCGCAAGATAGTCGAATGCTATGTTGACGACATTGCAGTCAAGAGCCGCCTCAAAGGAGATCACCTACAGGATCTGAAGACGGTCTTCGATCTCATGCGGGCACATCAACTCAAAATGAACCCCGCTAAATCCTTCCTGGGGGTTTCTAGCGGCAAATTCTTGGGCTTTGTCATCACGGCGAAAGGCATTCATGTTGATCCCGAGAAGACCAAAGCCATCCTCAATATGGACCCTCCGAAGAATCTTCGAGAACTTTGGGGCTTACAGGGACGTCTGGCATACATCCGGAGGTTCATAGCAAACCTCTCCGGTAAATGTCAACCTTTTACTCAGCTCATGAAGAAGGAAGTCTCCTATGTCTGGACAAAGGAGTGCCAAAAGGCTTTCGATGACATCAAAGCCTACTTGATGAGCCCACCAGTCCTGGTGGCACCTGTCGCCGGCAAACCATTTCTCCTCTACGTCCGTGCCATGGATCATTCCCTTGGCGCTCTGCTGGCTCAAAACAGCGATACAAGCTATGAGCAAGCGATCTACTACCTCAGTCGAATGCTCATCGGGGCCGAACACCGGTACAACCCCGTTGAAAAGGAGTGCTTGGCTTTAGTGTTTGCCATCCAGAAGACTCGTTATTATGTCTCGGGCCAGACAATTCATGTCATTTCCCGAGTCAATCCGCTCAGAGTCCTAATGACGAAGCCAGGTTCATTGAACTCCCGGCTAGCCACCTGGGCGATCTTATTAACACCGTATAATATGGTATTTGTCCCGCAAAAAGCTGTTAAAGGTCAAGCCCTGGCTGACTTTTTGGCTGCACACCCCATCCCAGAATCCTCAAAACTCTATAAAGACATCCCGGATGAGGTCCAAGATCCAACGTCACCGAAGGAAGCTCCGTTTGGCGGATGTTTTTTGATGGCACTTCAAGAACAGGCCCCAAAGGCCAAATCATCGCAGGAGTGGGGGTAGTCTTGGTCTCCCCCGATCAGTTGGTCATCCAGCATGCTTACTCCCTTTCGAAGCCGTGCTCCAACAATGTTGCCGAGTACAACGTACTCATCATGGGACTTCAGCTCGTACAACAGCTGGGGGTGGACCATCTGGAAGCCTACGTGACTCAAAACTCGTCGTGAACCAAATTCGAGGGCAGTACGAGGTTCGCCATGAAGATCTGATCCCCTACCATGAAGTTGCATTGAACATCATTTCAACCTTCATCGGGTTCTTCATCGAACACGTACCTCGTCTATAAAACTTGGAGGCTGACGCTCTGGCTGGCCTCGCAGCCTCATTGGCGGCGCCCTTTGGGACCCAACACTATGTCACGGTAACTGGCCAAGATTTGGTTTATCCTAGGAACAACCTATGCTTGCGAGTGGCTCACGCCATGCCGACGAACACTGGTGTTAATGTCCGAGGCTGGAGGTTCCCGTTCATCGACTTTGCTGTCTACGGAATCTTTCCAGAGGACCCGAAGTAAGCCGTCTCAGTCAGGAGACGCTCTCTTCGATTCTACTACGACACAGCTACCAAAACGCTGTACCGACGCTCCTTCGATGGGCTCCTCCTTCGATACCTGTCCAACGAAGAAGCAGCCAAAGCTCTTCGAGAAGCTCATGACGGAACTTGCGGAGCTCATCAGCCCGGTCTTAAGTTACAGGATCGACTGCGACGTATGGGCTACTATTGGCCAACTATGGTCGCCGACACTGTTGAATATGCTAAGAAATGTCATGTATGCCAACTTCATACAGACTTCATACATACACCGTCTGAACCACTACATCCTACAGTCGCCTCCTGGCCCTTTGAAGCCTGGGGTATGGACATCGTGGAACCAATCACCCCTCCTTCATCAAGAGGACACCGCTTCATCCTAGCCATCACCGATTACTTCTCTAAATGGGCAGAAGCAGTCCCACTGGCAGAAGTAAAGAGCTCCAGGGTGGTCAGCTTTATCAAACACCATGTCATTTACCGTTTCGGAGTACCCCGGAAGATCATTCATGACAATGGTCCTCAGTTTATCAGCCACATTTTTAGCAGATTCTGTGACAAGAATCGCATTCAAAATATGGCATCCATCGCCTACAATCTGGCTGCAAACGGGTTAGCAGAGGCGTTCAACAAAACTATTATCAGGCTACTCAAAAAGGTCGTATCATCTAACAAACGCGACTGGGATGAAAAGCTTGGCGAATGCCTTTGGGCCTACCGCACAACGGTACGAACCCCAACAGGCAACACACCATTCTCCCTGGTCTACGGAAGCGAAGCGGTACTGCCTCTCGAGATCCAGATACCCTCACTCCGCGTAGCAATAACAAACAAACTCACAGAAGAAGACAATCAACGTCGTCGTCTGCGGGAACTGGAGGCGCTCGATGAGAAGCGTCTCCTGGCTCAACAACGCATCGAACTCTACCAAGCCCGTATATCACAGGCTTTCAACAAGAGGGTCAAACAGAGGACTTTCCAAGTTGGCGACCTGGTTCTAGCAGTCAGAAGGCCAATAGTGTTAACTCACAAGACACCAGAAAAGTTCGAGCCCAAGTGGGAAGGACCTTTCATCATAGAGACGGTATACTCCAACGGTGCTTACCGTCTCGCCAAACCCAATGGGGACTTGTTCATGATGCCCATCAACGACAAGTTCCTAAAGAAGTACTATTCTTGACATCCTCCAGACATGTACTTCCCCAAAGGGGATCTGTGGGCCCAATCATCGGGGTTGACGCACAATCTCCTTCCACAAACTCATACGCTTCTGGAACCCATCTGTTCCGTGGCATCCTTCAGTAGAAAGACAACCACGTCCACATCACCTCTGAGTTGTTCCTCTACACCCTACAAAGCAGAATCTTACACTACGTAAGCCGACGCTACCCTTCATGTTTACCACGTCTACATCACCTCTGAGTAAACATCTCGTACAAACAACCCCTGTATTGTCGTACATTGATCGCCGAACTTCTACGTCCACATCACCTCTGAGTTGTTCAGCGTATCCCCCAGGATCATTCCTACCACGTCCATAATACCGCTGAGTAGGAAGATTCTATCATTTTGAACCTAATGATTGCCATGTCCACATCATCTCTGAGCAAACATGTTGGTTCCTTCAAACTTATTATCTGTACCTAAAAACCAAGGTGCACAAAAGATAATAGGTCCACACAAGTTCATAATAACAAAAATGAACACATCACAAAAAAGGTTGCGTACTTTTTTATTTTTCTGAAAGAGAGAGTACAAAACTACACTATCCCCCCAGCAACGGTTGCAAAAAAACATAAAAAAAAGGGAGAAGCTACGGTCCCTGAACCTCTCCAGGATGGGCCGAGAGCTCTCTGACTCGACGTCTTAAGTCGGCTGTACGGGTCTCCACAGTCGCCAGGACTCGACGCTCAGCTTCCTGACGCATCAATTCAACAGCCTCAGCGGAATTTCGCTCTCATGCTTCTCATCAAGCTGTTGTCGCTGCTGAGCCAAGGCAAGAGTCCGCTGAGTAAAAGTCGCTTCCTCCTTCTTGAATGCTGCGTGTTCAGCTCGGACGCGTTCGGTATCTAACTGGAGTCGGACCCGTTGGTCCTCAAGGCGGCGTATCTGGGTGTTGATCTCTGCGATGTTAGCATCCAACGCAGCTCGCGTTTCCATCATCTTCTTCATGGACTGAGACAACTGCTCTACCGCAGCCTCAGTCTCAGCCACCTCGTGCTCCCAAATGCCCACAGTGGCCTGGTAGGAAGACTCGATCTCCGCAATCAACTGCGCCTTCTCCGCATCTACCAAGACGGAGAGGTCATTTTGCTGGATGCGCTGAAGTTCCGCAAGTCGCTCGTCCAGCTCGATCACCGAAGCCTCCAGAATTTCGGCCATATGGTCGTGGCCTTGGTGAACGCGGATCAGCTCGATACAGGGCATTGCCAGAGTTTTTGCCGTCGCAAAGCTCCCGTTGGCATCTATCACCGCAGATACACCCCTCTGCAATATTTTGTACACCCCCTCGACGAGGAATTTCACATATTCGTCTGCGTTCGCTAGTACCTCCGGCGTCATAGCAGGAGTTGAAGGAGCTACTACAGTTAGCGGACCGGAAGAAGATCCGCCAACCTCAACCTGCGAGGCTTGAACCTCGGCATCAATAGGCTCTTCGTCAACAGGGGCTGGACTGCTAGCCTGAGGAGCCGAAGCAACAGAGGAAGCCGGCACAGGCATCGAGATAGTCCCCCAAGTGGAAAGAGCAACAGAGGGTTCCACACCCTTACCCTTCTCAAGCCCGGAGGAACCGTCGATGTCAACGGCCACTTCTTCAGCCCCCAATGTTCTATCAACAGCCGATATCTCCCCTGGCAGAATGGAGAGATCATCACTTGTCTCTTGACCCGCCTCAACGGTCGTGATCGGTAGACAGGTCTCGTCACCAAGTCCCTCTACAGGGACAGAATCTGTCGCTACCTCCTGATCGGTAGCCACCTCAACTTCCACGGTTGAAGCTGGGGTAGGACTCGGCAATAATATAGTCGACCTCCCCTCGTCATGACAAGGAGGGGAATCAACCCTCTCTTCTGTCCCAAACATATCTGTTACCCCCGCAACAGACTCTTGCAGCTCTGGAGCAACGTCACCCGAAGGCGATGAACTCCAATCCACCTCATCATCAGGATGCCTCGAGTCCGTAGGACCCTCAACGTCCAAGACCTCCACGGCAGACTGTACCTTCCCGGAAGTTGTTGCAACCTCAAAGACAGAAGATACTAAAACCTCTGCAGGCACGTCTTCGGGATCCTCCTCTACGGAAGACATTATCATCGGTGGAATGCGCTCATCAGAAGAGCCTGCTACCTCCTTCGGTTTACTAGCACCCGGTTTTGAAACACGGGACCTCTTCTTCGACAATCCCTGCAAGAAGAAAAGCATAATTCATCACAGAATGAATTAGAATTATGGAGCACTCCTTACCTCAGCAGGAACTGATCCCGTTGGCGTTACAAGTGGCACTTCCGTGACCTTTGGAGTCGACGTCTTCCTCGACCTCTTCGGTACAGAAGAACCAGCTTCTGTGTCAGCCCGCCTCTTTCCAACAGACGGATCTCTCACTGGTGCTGCAGCAGCAGCTCGATATCCCACCAATTCTGGTGGACGATATGATCGAGCTGCCATCAACATATTCGTCGTGGCCTCCAACTGAGTTCCAATAATGAAACTAGTCTCCCTGTCATAACCAGGAGACACATCATTCATAATGCAATACAGCTTGGCGGCTGGATATAGGATCTGCGGCCGAGGATTGCGGACTGGCGTAGTAAAATTAACGTTAGTGCATCCAGCGTTATAATACTGCCAGCCCTGGGCTCCATCCAACAAACTCCCGATGAAGCCTAGACTGCTACTGGGATTTCGTAACATTAGCTGGGTATAGCCAAATTGACGAGAAAATTGGCTTGGCAGATATGGCTCCAGATAACATCTATTCTGGTTGCGGTAGACCAGGTGAGAAGGCCGGATACTCTGTAACCAACGAAAACTCCATTTCGGCAAAGTGACCGCATCTTCGCCAGAGTCAATTAAATCTTGGTCGGCCTCAAAATCTTTGAAGATCGGGCCAACCTTGACAATCTCCCACCCCTGAAGGTAGGACAAGACTCTCCTGCAAACGGGGACGCCTGTTCCTTGAGAAGGAGTGAGTTTCCAACCCATCCTTCTCTTCGAAGCTAAACGATAAAAGGCCGTCAGCGGCAACTGGCGGTCAACCTGCCGCATGTGAACCATGCCTTTGGCAAAAAAGAACCTGTCTTCTTTGATCTTCAGTATCTTCGCTTCAGAAGAGACTAGTCGGTCGCTAAACAGAAAGGCAGGTTTTAAGAAAGTTACATCTTCAGATTCAGCAGACTTCAGTTTACCACTCTCCATCATACTCTGGAGGAAAAGCGGCAACTGGTCTGGATTTGCTGCATTCTCTCCCGGGGCTAGTTCTGTAAGATAGCATCCTTTGCAGGGTTTATCACCGCCTCATCAAAATTAACTCCTATTTGGCAAAGAGAAGCGTCCAGGAGGACCTCATTCAACAAAGGGATCGTCATCGACACTGGCACAACAAAAGTGGAAGTCAGGCAAAAAGACAAAAGGTATTAAAATAGATTGGCGTATCATCAAGGCGTGAGCCCATGCGCGTCAGCGAAGGCTTCGGCACATCATCAGGGTGTAAACTCATGCGCGTCAGCATTGGAGCTTCGGTGCATCCCATGCGCGTCAGCGAAGGCTTCGGCGCATCTTCAGGGTATAAAACCCATGCGCGTCAGCGATTAAACCTCGGTGCATAATAAAGGACTAAACCTATGCACGTCGGCGGGGTAAAGCCTCGGCGTGTCATCAGGACAGAAGTCCATACGCGTTGGCAACTTTGAGTTAGGGCACAGTATGGCCCAAAACTTGTGTGAAAAAGTTGACACCCACCCGTCACAGCAGGGCGAACGTCGGCCGGAGTCACAATGGTGATAGGGGCATCCCCTTCAGCATACTCTATCAGCTCCTTTCCTTTGCCGGCACCGCCGCGAGAAGTCTTGGGCGCCATTCTCTCAAAGAGGAAGAAGTTAGGGTTTTGAAGAACTCTAAAGGAGGCAAAGCAAGGAGAAGAACAACTCTCTCTCTCTCTCCATCTCTCACCTATTTATAGGTCGTGGTCGCACGCGTGAACCGATGACGAGTGATCTCAGCCGTTGCCTCGGGTCCTGTGAAGATAACAGCAGATAAAACCAAAAGATCATCATTTAATCTTTTCAGTTACCGAGGCATTATCACTGGCATTAACTGAGAAGAGCATGCGCCCGAACAGGCATGCGCCCAACAACTAATGCGTCCTGATCGCCATGCTTCTTATTCAAAGTATTCCAAAACTTATTCAAAAGTTTTGAAAACTTTGAAGGGGGTCTTGTAGAAGCATAGAATTTCACAACCAAAAAGCCCATGCACCAGATACTACATGCGCCAGAACTCGGACAGAACACTTCACAGCAAAGTCAATAAGTATGGACATTTGAAGGACTTTTTATTTATATACAAAAGTCTATTACATGTCTAGAAAAGATTGTACAAAGGAGAATTTCTACAAAGGAAAGATCCTAAGTCTACAGCCAGCGGCCACCATGCGCCTTCAGATAGGCGCAGCAGTCACCATACGCCTCCAGATAGGCGCAGCAGTCACCCGCCAGTTAGGCGCAGCAGATACCATGCGCCTCCAACCAGGCGTATCCCACCATCTCTTCAGCAGCTCAGTTATGTGCATCCAGCTCAGTTATGTGCATCCCTTCAGCAGCCCAGTTATGTGCCGCTCTTCCAGCCAGGCTCACCTGATAAATGCTTCGATTAAACAAAGCATTTAACCCTCTGGCTGGAACCAAGAAAGAGAAGAGTACCACAAATTTGTGGCCAGGGGAGGCTTCGGAAGAGCCTCCAAAGACCAAGGAAGACCGTAATCGAAATATGGCTAAAGGAGCAGCTTTCAGAGTGGGCGACACCCACTTTGAAGGAACAGAGAGCCTAGCACCGCCATTCCGATCTATGGCTCTTCCGGAACAACGGAGACGAGGCCCGAGCATCCCTATCTTTGGATGCAACAGGCACCTTCCGCCCACCTCGGAAGCCCTCGACTCCGTCTTTTGGATGTAACAGTCACCTTCAAGAGCATCAACGACGACATGGCGTCTCATCTTCACCCTCGGGAGCACTTCGTCAACAGAATGCACCCGAGAACCCGAGTTCATGTTGGAATGACGTGAGAGAGTGAGAGGCCAACCTTCTCTCTATGCCACTATTTATAGGCCGGGCAGATCAAATCCATGCGCCAAGTGGATGGCTCTCCGAATTCCGTGCAATGAACTCACATTAAATGGATGAACCGGACGCCTCGACTTCAGCCAAACGGCTATTAAAAGCACTCGAGAAGCGAAACAGCCGCATCATCAGAGACGTGTCAGATGCGCCGGTGGGACAGCGCATCACACTCCTTCAAACACCAAGCGCCTCTCACAGATGCGCCCTGAACCGAGCACATCACAGAGGATGTGCCCCCATACGTCTCCATACGCCTAGTGGAACGTCAACCGACGTGCCCACTCAGCTGTCCATCGAATGTCACCAACATTAAATACTGACCTGACAGAGTTGGCAGCACGCCTCCCCAAGCCTGAACGGTTGACAGCTTTTGCAGAAAATGAAGCGTCCACAACGTCAGCAACATCATGACTTTACTTCGACGGCTACTGCCACGTGGCCACTCAACCGCCTGCATGCACCTCGGTCGCCATGCGCCCAAACCTGCATGTGCCTCAAAAGCCATGCGCCTCAGACCCTTCACTGATCCCTAAAGACAGAAGAAGAGTCTCCAGTTGAAGCTTTGCATGCGCCTCAAAAGCCATGCGCCCCAGACTGATCTCTGATCCCGAATGACAGAAGGAAAGTCACTCGCATGCGCCTCAAAAGCCATGCGCCCAGAACAGCTCGTGACTCCTAAAGGTCACGAGCCAAAATCTCATCATGTGCCCAATCTAAGGCGCATCCCACAAAATCGTCCCCCCATCAAATCCGAGATCATTGAGCCATGGATCGATGATACGTGTCCTTTGACTCAACTCATCCAAGATTTCAGCAACAGAAAGATCTTCTCCTCTGCTACGTGCCGGCTCACAACAAGAGTATGAAGAATTCAACCTCTCGAGTAGGGCGTATCATCCATGCACCTCCGTCAGCAATCTCCACGTGGCGTCTCCACGTACCGGCGCATCCTACATATGCGCGCATGAGCAGCCAACCTACCCAGCTATAAATAGAGGGACCATTTCCTTCTTACCTACAGAGACACACACGGACAGATACGAACAAATATACCACCCGAGAGGCAGATACAGACATTCAACGTCTTCCTCCTCTCAGCAAGCTCCAGCACCCAGAGCAATCTACACCTTCAGAGAACCGATAACCGTCGTCAGCCCGTCAACGGAGTCAACGCATTACCACTCGCTCCATTGGCACTAGAAACCCAGATTAAACAAAAGTGTACTCCTAGGACTACATCTAAGTCCTATATTGTAACACTGTTCTGTTTGTATTAAAGTTTTCAATCAAACAATTTTAATGGCAAACAACCTCCTTCTAAACTTGAGATCTATTTCCAAGAGAGGCTAATCCTAAATGAAGGAGGCATTAAATAGGGGTGGGAATCCCTAGGTTGGCTGCCATAGGTGGGTTTAATTTGGTTTTGGGCCTAAATCATGGGCCTATGGCTTAAACACTAGGCTTTAAAATTGATAAATCATAAGTCATTGACTTAAGCCATAAGTCATGAACTAATTTCACTAAAGTAATCCTTCCTACCTTAAAACTAATTCCTAATGACTAAAAGAGGTTAACTAGAGTTAGACTAGGTTCACCAACTAGGGTTAGTTCTAGGTTAGTCTACAAAGTCTCAAACTAGTCAAGACTAACATAACACATAGCAATATTTAATTATATTAAATTCACACAAATTCTCATAAATTATAATAACTTCAAATAAATCCTAAAATGTCCAAAATACCCTCTAGGTTAGAATGTACTAGTCAAACGTCCTAATCACATGGCTAGGCTCTAAGGTTACACTAGTCAAACACCAAAATCATAAGTCATGATTTAAAATAGTTTTAAATGATTAAAAATCACCAAAAATCATATTATCATTTAAATATCATAATTAAATAAATTAAAAATACAAAATTTCAAAATTACCCTCATTTTAGAAACTGGGTATTACAAGTCTACCCACCTTAGAAAAATTTCGTCCTCGAAATTAAAATGGTAGTAGTCTCCTAGGTCAAACACCCCCACAATCAAAGTCTCAAACATACCGTCAGATAATCATATGCGTCTGTCCAAAATCATGATACTCAGAATCTTCGTCGTGCTAGTGAGCAAGGCTACGATAATCACAGAGTCCTCGACTAAGTCACATACCTCTAGAATCATGGTATTTAAAATTTTTGCATTGTCGCATGCTTGGCAGCGAAAACCTTAAATTCTCACACCCGAGAAATACGTCCTAAATCTGACTATATGTCCTCACTATGCCAGCTAAATACGACTGTCGAAGATTATAGATTCCATAACTGGGTGACCTTGCCCATATGATTCATCTCAGAAGAAGCCAAACTTAACACAAGAACAACAGGACAAAATTGATAGATCAACAAGGAACAGGGAGAATCAAATTTTCAAGGCAGTTATAAGAGGCGATTGCGAAAATAAAATCAAAAGAACGGAACCTGCAACTAGATCTCCAACGGCCTGAGCATTCTCGACTGTCCTAGCGAAAGGTCGCTCCTGCTGGCCTCCCCTGGCCTGCTGCTAATGCTGCATGTACCTCTGCTGCTGAGTCGGTAAGGGTAATCTCTTCTGCTGGCCTACCGGAGTCCTTGCTCCTGCTTCCTGAGCTGTCCGTCTAGAAAACTTGGGACACTCTCTTAACGGGTGATATGATGCTCCACAAATTAGGTACTTGCCTATCCTCATTCGGCATTTGCCCCAATCGTGCCCTGGTTCCCTACAGGAAGGGCAACTGGTAATCTGCTGCTGTCTAGGGGTCTGCTGCGTCTGTAACGGTGGTCCCCTCGGCTGCTCTGTCGGAGCCCTAGCTCCTGCTCCTGGTGCTGCTCTCTGAACTACTCGTCCCGTGGTCAAGGTACACTCCCTCATCTGATGGTCTGCTGAACCACATACTAGGCACTTGCCCAGTCTCTTCCTGCACTCACCCCATCCATGCCCCGGCTTCTTGCAGTAGGGACAACTGATCGCCTTCGGGTCCTAACCCCGATACTGATGCTGCACCTGCTGAACTCCCACTGTTGTCTGCGTCTGCTGAATCTGTACATGGGGCCTCTTGGCCTGGCCTCCGCTGCTGCTGGTACTGCGAGCGTCCCGTCCCCTCTTGAACAACTATTGCCGCTGAGTTTCCACTATCTGCTGGAAGAGGGAGAACAACCGTGCCACGTCCTCTGATCCTGATGGCGACTGCTGCTGAAGAATATTCAGAACGACAGGAGAAAGTCTCGGAGTAGGAAGAGGTACACTCCCATAAGCTGCAGATATCCCAGCCTGAGCTGGCATAACAGGAACTGCAGTCTCGGGGCCCTGCTGATCAGGACGAGGAGTGGTAGACCCCTCAGTGGTATCTCCCTGATCGAGACGATGAGATCGTGTCTCCATAACCATCCTGAAGACAGATCAAACAAGGAATCAATACTGTGATAGAAATGATAATTCAAGGGAGGACAGTTATTCAAGGAAGCAATCTTCAATAGGAATTTAGATGGCAGGAATCCAGCTAAGTGTTTTTCCTAATGTGATTGAGTACCTCAAAAATAATCCTAATCCTACTGCAGGCTGTAGTGGTACTCTAGTTCGAATACCACTACACAAACTCGACCTGCATGGGCCACCACTAAAAATGTGTCACGACCCGCACCCACTGTGAGGGTACGAGAACGTAACAACGCCCAGCCTACGCCGCAGTGTCGGCGGTAGAACGCTGTCCTAGGTCAATCATCTAACAATATAAAGGTACCTGTACAGTATATACACTCCTAATGGAGGTGACATAACAGAACAGTCTCAATCACATCTAAGGCAAATACAGAATAGTAAAGGTAGATAGAGAGATCAAAAGCACAATATAATGCAAATAAGAGGGAGAAAATCTAAGTGTCTAAGATAACAACTCAAGAACATCCAGCTCAAATACAAGTCTCTAAATATAACAACATCTCAAAAGAACAACTGAAAATCAAATAACAAAGCTGAAAGAAAACTAAAACCTAGCTATCTAGCCTAGACTCTGGGAGTAGCATCCTGTACTGCAGCTGGATCCTCCAGAGGAACCAGGTCGCAGGTGTCGTCTAAGCCTGCTCCGTAATAGGTGGTATATAGGACCTCCTCCTTATCCTCTGTAATATTTTCAACAGGTCCAGTCAGGACAGGATCGAGTACAGTACATCTCAACAGATCATAGCAGGTTAGAAAATATAATCATGCAGTAAAGTAAGATACATGAACTGAAGAAATACAGTATGTAAACAGAGAGAGAACTGTAATAAAAATATCTACTATACATAGAGAACTAACAGTGACTAGTGAGTCAGAGTAAAATATAAACATGTGAATGGCATAGGAGATTCATGACTACAGCTAAGAGAGTGATTCATGACTACAGCTACTGGGATAATATTCACATGTCTATTTCTACTCCTCCATCCCCAATCAATACACAAAGATCTATTCAAGTTATGTTAAGATTCGTGAAACTTCACATGGCTCATAAAATGAGTGATACGTGAAGGTGATTCATGATGGCTCTGTGAACATGAGAGTACATGTGTCACAAGCGATTCATGAATCAGAGGAAGCATAGAGATACGTGATGATTCGTAAAACGCACAAAATATGCAGTATCCGATGCTCCCGAGGGGGATAACATCTCATAAAAAGATCCATATAGTACCAATCCATGTGACCAACGTGACAGTATCAAGTAAAGTAATTTAAAGCAGGAAAATAATTCTAAACAGGATATGAAATGATCAGAGAATGTACTCGTCTGGTATTTGAGTGTCCAACTGAAAAGTACTGTCCGAGGAATGGTGTCTGGATCCTATTTAGAACAGCACAAGTCACAACAAGTCTAGAATGGTAAAATAAACACTACCATGCATTCTATATGAAACTAGGTCAATCTAGGCCAAAGTCAACTCTTGGTCAACTCTGGTCAACCCTGGAAGTCAAACTAGGTCAGTTCTAGTCTAAATAAGTCAAACTAGGTCAAACAAGGTTAAACTTGGTCAAACTAGCCTAACTAGGTCTAAACAAGTTAATCTAGGCTTATCAAGTCTAAACGAGTCTATCTACTACTCACATCTCAAGAACAACAAGTCAAAAACAAGTCTAGTTAGCTAGTGCACAAGGACCATGGGCCATATACCTAGGCCGTAGGCCAAATACAATAGGCAATTGAAATCTCTATTTCATACTACACTATCACACTACACATTTCACATATATATATATATATATATATATATATATATATATATATATTACATTACACATAGGTATAGAGAGATTCATGTGTGCTCTAGGAAATGTGTGTGTGACAGAGTGTGTGAGTGTAAAGTGTCATAGAGAGTGACAGTGTCATATAGGGTGTGTGTGTGTGAGTGTGGTATACATAGAGTGTGGGCATGTGTCTAACATGTGTGTGTGTGGAATAGAGTTTAGGCATGGGTGTGTATGTGTGTGTGTTAGGAATGTGAGGGGAAATGTGAGGGTGTGAGCCAAGGCATGTGTGTGTGTGCAAGCATATGTGTGTGTGTGATTGTGTGAGTGTGTGAGGCTTTAGACACGAGGGTGTGTTAAGAGTGTACATGAGAATGTAGGAATTTCAAAACAGTGAAGTGTGGGTGTGTGTTGACAGGAAAAAATCAAGTTAAGGAATGTGTATAAATAACTGTTTTCAGGTTCTGTATTTCCTTCAGTTTAGTATCATTTAAAAAAATAAATCACAGGTTTTACAAACAGGAAATCCTCAGATTTGAACCCAATATCAAATCTCAGTTTGTTTATGGGTTTTCAGTTCACTGTTTAAACACCAAAACCCCTATCCCAAATCTCAGGTTATATATTAACCAAGTCTCAGTTATTGCAAACCACTTTACAGTTCAAATAGGAAAATCAGTAGGAAATCAACATGGCAACATGAGCATCGATATTCAGTCAAAAAGACAGGAATTAAATCTCAGGAAATTTGACAGTGTGCAATAGGGCATCCCAAGGCTGTGTGTGTACATCATGTGGGGAGGCAATGTGAGGAAATAACTTAAGAATTAATCCCAGGTTTTCACATTACCCATATCTCATGTTTTAGCAATCCATATAAGGTATCATTCATAAACCCCAAACTAAATTTCAGTTTCAAATATCAAGGGAAAGGAAACATTTCTCAGGTTTTCACATTAGGTACAACCCAATTTTCTATATTTAACAAACCTCAGTCTCAGTTTTGAATTCAATCCAAAAACACAGTTTCATTTCAAAAAAATAGTGAAACCTAAATCTCAGTTTTCATTCACTGGTTCAATTCAGAAATTGAATTACACTAAATGAGCTTAACATCCAAATTCACAGGTTTCCATTAACTGTATAGCAATCCTCAGGTTTTACACATGTAGACATCACTAATCAATTAATTAGCATTTAAATTTTATTTTCAACATCAATTACAAACTCTGAAAAGGAACAGGACTGAACACCATAGTATCAGTATTTTCAAAACTCAACACCACACCCAATTTCGAAATGCAAAACCACAACCAAATCCAAATTAACTTCTACAGAGTGCCCCCCACATGTAGCCGTGTCATATGGGAGTGTTCTCGTGTCCAAACAGTGGATACGAAGTATCCAATTTATAAAAATAGGAAGTATCAGTGCACAGCCTAGTTAATCCTCGTGCACGCGTATCGATTTATCCAGGACACGACACAGACATCTATGGGTCGCGTACACGTGTCAGTGTGTTCGCCCATAGTAGGGCTACACCTAGGACCGCCTGTACAGTGACCACGACGCATGTCGTGTCCGTGTCAGCTGCGTATCAGTGCGCAAACTGTGCGCGTACAGCAGCCCGTGCGCGACAGCGCGCGACCCGTACGAGCATAAAAGCTCCGTGCACAGTCCACGAGACACTCCCAAATTTTGGGAGTATGGTCGTAGACAATGCCCCATGGGTCACCCCAAAAATTAGGACACGATGTGTCCTGTGTCCAGAGAACTGGACCCCGAGATGCAGGGCACGCCCAATGTGCTCGTACAACGTGTCCACGTGCAAAAACAGGACACAAAAGGACACAAAACACTAGGACACCTTCACAAAAGTTAATGTACACATCAAGATCTACAAATACATGCAATTACATTTCAAAAATATGAAAATCAATTCCTATGTGGCATTTCTACAAACACTTGGTATACCATTTCGATATGTGTCCGATAGGGACACGAAATGGACACGAATTGTGCCCAAATTTTGGGGACAGCTAGGAAACCCTAAAACCTAACCTTATATGCAAAGAAATCAGGAAAAACTATCAGTTTAGATGATTTACCTATTGAGTATCAAGACTCAAAAAAAGCTTCAAAGAGGGGATTCCAAATGGCAACTCCAAATCTCCAAATTGCATGCAAACTGAGGTGCTCCTCCAAAATCAGTATATAAACATAAATTAGATCCTATTGCAAAAGACTAGGACTAAAAAGGAGCTAAAATGAATTAATTATGAATTTCTAAGGTTGGGGATTTACCTCCTTCTAAACTTGAGATCTATTTCCAAGAGAGGCTAACCCTAAATGAAGGAGACATTAAATAGGGGTAGGAATCCCTAGGTTGGCTGCCATGGGTGGGTTTAATTTGGTTTTGGGCCTAAGTCATGGGCCTATGGCTTAAACACTAGGCTTTAAAATTGATAAATCATAAGTCATTGACTTAAGCCATAAGTCATGAACTAATTTCATTAAATTAATCCTTCCTACCTTAAAACTAATTCCTAATGACTAAAAGTAGGTTAACTAGAGTTAGACTAGGGTCACCAACTAGGGTTAGTTCTAGGTTAGTCTACAAAGTCTCAAACTAGTCAAGACTAACATAACACATAGCAATATTTAATTATATTAAATTCACACAAATTGTCATAAATCATAATAACTTCAAATAAATCCTAAAATGGCCAAAATACCCTCTAGGCTAGAATGTACTAGTCAAACATCCTAACCACATAGCTAGGCTCTAAGATTATACTAGTCAAACACCAAAATCATAAGTTATGATTTAAAATAGTTTTAAATGATTAAAAATCACCAAAAATCATATTATCATTTAAATTTCATAATTAAATAAATTAAAAATACAAAATTTCAAAATTACCCTTATTTTAGAAACTGGGTGTTACACAACCTGAGTTGTACACTGTTTCCTATCTATTCAGACACCATGCTCACATGCCACTTCCTAACTGTCATACCACACTCACACTTACACACTCTATTGACCCTCATGATACATTTTTTTTAGATTTACCTAATCACTATTGACACAAAAACACACATGCCCTATTCCCTATCACTCACACTTAGCTATACATGCCCACACACATTGTCTTCCTATGATACACACACACCCATTGTATCACACACACACACATGTGTACACCTAGGCACATCTACACTTGTGCCATTACCCTACCACCTTATTTGTATATATGTATCTCTCTATGTGATATATATATCTATATAGCTATAGGTAAATGTGTGTTATTATATAAAATTAGATTAATATTAATATATGTATATGTGTAAAAGTGTGTAATGGACTATGTGATTAGCCTAGACATATAGCCTATGGCTCATAAACCTGTGTTTATGGCATGAATGCCAGTGATCATGTGTAGTTGGCTTGTATAGCCTAGATAGTGTGTGTGCTTGCTAGAATAGGCTGGTTAGGCCTAGTGAGACTTGTTTGGCTTAGGCTTGACCTAGTTGACTTAGTTTGACTAGTCTAGTTGACTGGAGTTGACCAAAAGTCAACATTGAGTCTAGATGTGACCAATTGACCTAGTTTGACTAGTGTAGTTGACTTGGGTTGACCCAAGGTTGACCAAGTTTGCCTTGGACCTAGTTTGACCTAGACAGTTGACCAGGTTTGACTTAGAGTTGACTTTGACCTATATTGACCTAGAAATCATGTAGATTGTATCGTAGACTTCATTTATGTTATTTTTAAACATATTATAACCCATATTACTCTATTTAGGACATTATGACTCCGGTGCAGACATCTGTTATTATACTACTTTTTTCAGAGTAGCAGGCGAGTACATTCTCTGATAGTTCTTCTATTTACTTGTCGTTTACTGTACTTCAGTTGTAGCTAGTTCTATTTGATTCTATATTACAAATACGATTTGATATTACTGGATCCATTTCATGCGACACTCACTTATTCGTGTCTGGCCTCTATTTCTGGAACCACCTATTGGAACTACCCTGGAATCATTTACTGGAACCATTCGTGTACTGGCTGGACTTATACCTATTTTTGTGTCAGGTTATGGATTCACTTGTACTTGCTGGGCGGAGAAATATTAGAATAGGCATGTGAACATACCCAAATACTGGAACCACTCTATTGGAATTATACTGGAATGATAGCCATCCCACACTTGGCCGAGTGTGCGGTATGCCATATTACCTACAACCGTTCACATGTCGATCCTAATATTTTAAGACACTGTTAGAGTATAGGCTGGACTCACCCTGGAACCTTTGATCACTGACTGGACTCACCTTATATCGGACTTATCTTGTGCTGGAATCACCTGGTATTAGATTACATTGTCTGGACTCACACATGACTCTTACTATACTGTCTGGACTTATATCATGCTACTCTAGTTCAACTAGATTATATTTACAGTCTTCATTGCCATGTTTCTCTTCTTGTTTAGTTACTTTTCTACCCTTGTACCTTAACTGTTCTCTATATCATTACCTGTATAAAACTGCCATGATTCATCAATATAACTGTCTATAACTGCTTTATAGTTCTCTATCATTTACTTGGGATTTCTTGATGAATTGTACTCGTTCCTGTCCTGACTGGACCTGTTGAAAATATTACAGATGATTGCCCTAAGAACATTTGTCCTACTTGCCTTGGAGCAGGAGATGGCTTAGCTACCTATGGCCCCGACACTCAGGAGTGATCGGGAGACTAGCTAGTAGACTTGGTTTAGTTTTTATGTTTTAGAACTTGAATTGTAATAACTTGAGATACGAGTTTGTATTTGAGTTTGTTGGAGATATTATTATTTAGTAGTTATAATTGTTGTTGTTTAGTCTTTAGTTATAAACTTCTGTGTTATCTTATCGTTCTTAGACCGTGATTGAGATTTTATTATATCTATACTTGTCCTCCGTTCGGAGTTGAGATTGACAAGTACATTATATAATTGCGTGAGTTATTGATTAGATAGTAACCTAGGACAGCGTTCTACCATCGACACTGCAGCGTAGGCTGGACGTACCTACTTCTCGTGCCATTGCTCTAGGGTGCCGGTCGTGACAATAATGTTTAGGCGTGCCAAAAATTCTATTCTCTTTTCTTGTGTCCTTGTCTGTAGGGGTCCACCCATCTTTATGCAAATGAAATCTAAAATTTCTGATATGTTGTATGGCTGTAATTTTGAATAGCACACGAGGTCGTGTGTCTTTGGCTAATTCTTTGTTTACTGTTTCATTGAGAGACACATGGCAGCCATCACGTGGTCTTAAGTGCCTATTATTTTGTTCTTTCCCAAAATAGGCTCCTAGAATGACGCTCCCATTTTTGTTCTTCAGTACTTTAAAAAGGATAGCCAAAACGAAAAAGCCATTCATACTTTCTTAAAATTAATGGCTTCTCACAATGTCCTACTTGTGCCACTTCATTCTGATGTTATTCTTTTGTATGCTGTGTCTTCAAAAATTGGTAAGTCTCGAAGAAGAATAAATGGTATGAATATTCTTCTTTCGTACCACTTTTGAAGATAGGTATTGATCTGCATGTTGTAGATACTGTTGATATACGCTAACTATTTATGAGAATAGGCACGCACTGTGATCCAGTACTTAGTCTCAATCATAGGTGCCTATTGTTGACATGCACCAGTATGATCAACTTGCACTGTGGAGATATGCGCATATTGATCGGCGCGCATTTCCGATATGCGCCTGTTTAATCCGTATACAGTGCTGATGTGCGCCTGTTGATAGGCGCACACTGATGGATTGCGCCTGTTGATAGACACACATTGCTGGTTTGTGCCTGTTGATAAGTGCGCATTGTTTGATAGATTCTGTTAACTTTTCCTGTTTTGTTAATATTTGCAGGGATTCGGCTAGCAAGCTTCTTCAAGACTGGCATTGGTAATTTAGATGTTGCAGAGGGCATTCTTCTGACACTTACATCAGGCAGCTCATGTGGTTCTGACACTCAAATCAGACAGCTCAGGACTCTTCATGTTCAAGAAAGGTCTTCATCAGAAGGTAGGAAGAGCCTTTATTCATGAAAGTTGGATGGTGCAGACGCAGAACTAGGAATTGTATCACAAGGGTGATTTCGTTCCTAGTTCCCCTGGCGGGTCGTCTTCTCTCCACCAGTTGTATTAATAGCAGCTCATCTTTGGGCTGCTGCACTCTGGGGTTCTCCTCTCGTCTTTCTGAGAGAGAAGACCAGAGTTGATTCCATTGTCTGGCTCGTTGCTTCAGGTCGAGACGACAAGGAATTGCCACTAACAAATAAGAAGATCCAAAGATGTAATAGACCTTCATTATCAATGGAAAGATCCAAAGATGTAATAGACCTTCATTAGAATGAAAATCAGAGATGTAACAGATTTTCATCAAGATGTATCTATGCTTTTTTTTAAAGAAGGAATAAAGAAATGATTGTCTCATTATTCTTATTTTTATAATTCAATTTTGATATGCTGACAAAGATAACATAATGTGGAGAGAATGCGAATGTGGCACGTTGTTTGACGTGGCTATTTGGAATTCAGAGACATGGATTCTCATTATGACAAATGAATGAGTAATCGGTCACTTTGATTTTTAAGGGAGAGACATTGAATGAATGAATGGTCGTTCAAACTCTCAAAGAAAAGAATAAATGAGTGAATAGTCACGTCAGTTTCAGAGAAGGGACAATGAATGGTCAGTTATAAATGAATAAACATTTATAAATGAACGAACAGTTGCGCTTCTTTCCAAAAGTTGTATCAGTTCTCGAGGCTGATTATCTATTTGTTTTGTCTATAAATAGAACAAAACTTTTGTAGATATTGTCAATCGCTTTCCCTTCTGTACGAAAATATCTTCCAAAGATTTACTTGCTCCGAAGATTGAAGAAGAAACCGAGATGCCCCCTACTGAGCCTCCTGTGCCTTCTCGAAAAGAAAGAGGCGAAGGCTCAACTGTTCCTCCTGCACCAGGACAGGATTTGATCTCCAAGTTAGTGGAACCTGGGAAGACTGCCGAAGAAGAGGCATTGAGGATAGCTGTTTGTAAGTTTTTTGTGAGTTCAGGCAAAGAGGCGTTTGAACAATTGGCAAATTATGTATTTAATCATGAAGGATCGGGGCCCCTTCCCCGTCCTTAATATCATGTAATTCTATTCTGCCTTCGAATAAAATAAACTTTTATATACATCATGTCTTTAGAATATTTTGCTTTTATACATAATATTTCTTGAGAAATTTGCCATTGATAGGCATCATAGCAACTCTGCCCTCCATATCTGTTAATTGATAGGCTCCATTGGAGAAGACTTTATTTACCACATACAGTCCTTCCCACTTTGCCTCGAACTTGTCTTTGCTCATATGTGTCATAGTCATAGGACGTCTGACTGTAAGAACCAACTCGCCTTCTTGAAATATCCGCACTCTAACTTTCCGATTGAAAGCTTTTGAGATCTGGGCTTGATAAAGTTCAATATGCTGTTGAGCCAGTAACCTTTTCTCGTCGAGCGCCTCCAACTCTTGAAGCCGAAGATGATCATTATTTTCTATAGTGAGTTCGTTAGCAATAGCGATCCTCAATGATGGAAGAATTTCCAAAGGCAGAACAGCTTCACATCTATATACTAGAGAAAAAAGGTGTGCAACCTGTAGGATTACGGACAGTAGTGCGTTATGCCCATAAACATTCTCCAAGTTTATCACTCCAATTACGTTTGTTGATAGAGATAAACTTTTTGAGGAGTTTGATAATGTTTTTGTTGAATGCTTCAGCAAACCCGTTAGCCGCAGGATTATAGGCCGTCGAGGCAACATTATTGATTCTGTTGTCATCGCAGAACCTATTAAACTTTTGGCTGATGATTGTGGTCCATTATCATGGATGATTCGGCGAGGACACCAAATTTGTATATCACATGATGTTTGATGAAGTTGATGACACTACTAGTTTTTACTTCAGCCAAAGATATAGCTTCTGCCCACTTGGAGAAATAATCGATTATAGCTAAGATGAACCGATGTCCTTTAGATGAAGGAGGATTGATAGGGCCAATTATATCCATGCCCCAAGCTTCAAAAGACAATGAGACAGTAGTCGGATAAAGAAATTCCGATGGTTGGTGAATAAAATCTGCATGAATCTGACATGCACGACATTATCTTGCATAGTCAATAGCATCTGATACCATAGAGGGCCAGTAGTAGCCTATACATCGAATACGATCCTGTAGTTTAGGACCAGGCTAATGTGCTCCACAAATACCATCATGAGCTTCACGTAATATCTGCTTTGCTTCATCACCAGCGAGACATCTTAAAAGCAATCCATCAAAAGTTCTTTGATAGAGTGTTTTAGTAGTATGATTATAATAGAATCGAAGCGATCGACGATGGATACTTGTAGCTTCTTTAGGAACTTCTGGCAAGATATCATGCACTGCAAAATTAATGAAAGGTGCTCTCCAGTCCTTGCTAATATCATTGACCTCAGTCAGGTTGCTGAATTCAATATTGTGGTTGTTTTCGACACAAAATAGTTCTCTATTAGAGATAACAACCATCTGTTGTCTTTTGACTGGAACTGCAAATACCGCAGCTAGGTTAGCTAAGGCATCGGCTTCTGTATTGCATGCACGACGTACATGTTCGATGAAGAACCTTTTGAATAAAGAAGCTATCTTGGTTGCTGCTTCATGGTATGGTACTAGATCTTGATGTCGGACTTCATATATGCCTCTAACCTGATTAACAATCAGCTTAGAGTCGCCATATACTTCGAGATATTCGATATCTAGTTATTTGGCTAATTGTAGTCCAATGAGCAGGGCATTGTATTCTGCAACATTGTTAGAGCATGATTCATCTAAAGAATAGGCCCTTTGAATAGCTAATCCATGAGGTAAAACAAGAACAATTCCTACTCCAGCCATAAGGATACCTCCAGGTCCAATTCTAGAAGCTCCATCAAAGAACAACCTCCAGGTAGGAAATTCTTCTGAGATCATATTTGATTCCAATGTTTCGTCCGGAATCCCATCATAGAGTTTAGATGCCTCAGGGACAGGATGAGCTGCTAAGAAGTCGGCAAGTGCTTGGCCTTTCACAGACTTTTGAGGAACATAAACCATATCATATTGTGCTAATAATATGGCCCATGTGGCAAGCCTAGAATTGAGTGTACTTGGCTTCTTCATTAAGACTCGAAGAGGATTGACTCGAGATATAACATGAATAGTTTGGCCTATGATGTAATGTCTTGTCTTCTGAACGGCAAACATTAAGGCTAAACATTCTTTCTCCACCGGACTATAACGATGTTCAGCTCCAATCATTGTTCGACTAAGGTAATAGATGGCTTGTTCATGACCTTCTTTGTTCTTTTGAGCTAGCAAAGCTCCCAACGAATGATCCATTGCCCGAACATATATTAAGAAAGGTATTCTTGACATCGGTGGCACAAGAATCGGTGGACTCATTAAATACCACTTTATGTCATCAAATGCTCGTTGACATTCTTCCGTCCAAACGAAAGATACACTTTTCTTCATTAATTGAGTAAATGGTCTACAACGTCCAGATAAATTCGAAATGAATCGCCTGATGTACGCAAGTCAGCCTTGGAATCCTCGTAGCTCTTTTAGGTTGCGTGGAGGACGCATCTCTTGAATGGCTTTGATCTTCTCGGGATCAACGTGTATACCCTTAGAGGTAATGACGAAGCCGAGAAATTTGCCACTAGAGACACCCAAGAAAGACTTGGTGGGGTTCATTTTGAGTTGATGCTGATGCATTAGATTGAAGATAGTTCTTAAATCTTGAGTGTGATCTTCCTTGAGATGACTTTTAACAGAAATATCGTCAACATAGCATTCGACAGTTTTTCGCAGATGATCGCAAAAAATAGTACTTATAGTCCGCTGGTAAGTTGCACCTGCGTTCTTAAGACCAAATGGCATGACCATATAACAGTACACACCCCGATGAGTACGAAAAGAAGTATGTTTCTCATCTTCAGGATTCATCCGGATTTGATTATATCCAGAAAACCTATCCATGAAAGAAATTTATTCGAATCCACATGTATTGTCGATCATGACATCAGTAATTGGGAGAGGGAACTCGTCTTTAGGGCAAGCATCATTGAGATCCCGAAGGTCTATACAAATCGAACCTTTCCGGTCTTCTTCAGGACTGGTACAACGTTGGCTACCCAGTCAGGATGCTGTTCTTCTCTGATAAAACTGCAAGCTATAAGCTTATTGACTTCATCATCAATTGCATCCATCATTTTGGGCTTGAATCGCCGTTGTTGTTGTTTGACCGGCTTGGCATTCGATAGAATGTTAAGCTTGTGAGTTATAATTTGAGGATCTAATCCCAGCATATCTTCGTAACTCCAGGGGAAGACATCAATATATTCACGAATAAGATGAATTAACTCTTATTTATCATCCTCTGGAAGATTTTTGCTAATGAAGATTGGTCGTGATACACCCTCCTCTCCAATATCGATTTGGACAAGTTAATCTTCAGTAGGTGGTTCTTGTTATTCGAAACAAAGTTTCCACTGATCGTCCATCTTTTGTGCCTAAGGGTCCACTTCAGGAGCTTCTTCAATGTCATCTTCATCTTCTTCCGAGAATTCGGTGGACACCATGTTAGAAGATACTGTTATCCGATGAACATGACCAATGCTGGTATCAGAATCCCATGAGATAGAATCAGAAGAATTAGATCATTCTTCTTCATCAGATTCAGAAGGTTCTGGAGTCGGAAGAGGTAAAGCATAACCTAAGCCCCGCTTTGATTTACTGTGGTATTGTTGTGATTTTCTTTTTGGAACAGCAATACGAAGGGGAGTCCGCCTTCCTTTACCATTGTTGAGGCCTGTTCTAAAATCATAGCCTATTTTACGGATAATGGCTTTGGATTGTGGACTATAGCGGCGTAATTGTAGCCTTCCTGTATCATCTCTATTATCATTATAGAGCACGATTTTTGGTTCCTCTCTTTTGTTAAAGAATATAGGCTTTTCATCTTTTTTTCGAGACGGTACTAAGAAGTACGACGCTTGTATAGAATCCAATGATACCATATTTCGCAGAGATGATACGACTTTTATTGTAAGTGGTTTAAAGTTATCTAGCATATCCAAATAACACTGAGTATAGTAAAAGACATCAGTATGCTGCAAAGGAGATGCTTTATTGATTTTTACACCATCTTTTACAATAGGAACTTTAGCCTTAGCAGGCTTAGTCAGATTGGTGACAAGAGGGAGAGAAGAAGAATGAGAAGGAGGAGGGAGCTTCTTGAGACGAAGATCGATTACAAGCGGCTCAGAAGAGGTGAGCTTTCTTTGTTCCCGACTATCCCCCTTGGGCTGCTTCTCATGGGAAGGAAGATAGATAGTCAGTGGTTTGGAAGACTGAGGACATAAGGTGCATCCTTTAACGAAAATCACCAGAGTATCATTTGGCACACTCTTCTGTTCTTCATCCGTGTCTATTGCTAGTACTACCTTCACGAATTCTTCCTTGTACATGCGAGAATCGTTGCAGTATGCTTCAACCCCTTTGAAAGGATTCAGATCTGCAACCTCTTTTTGGACTTCTCTATTACCATCCACATATTTGAAACATTGGTGGAGCGTAGAGGGCACAATTTTGTGTTCATGGAGGAATGGCCTTCCCAACAAAGCGTTGTATGAGCCATGATTGCTAATAACATAGAAAGTTACCTTTGTACGAAGATTGCCAATTTGAAGTTTTAGGCGTATCTTCCCCAAAGGTTCACTTCTTTCTTGATTAAACCCCAGGATGGTAGTGATAGTCGTAGAAAGGTTATGCATTGGGATCTTCAAAGCATCCAGTAAAGACTTCGGCATAATACTAAGTGCGGACCCTGGGTCAATAAGAATGTGATCTACTTTCATGGTGTCCACATACTCCGTGAAATAGAGATCATGACGATTGTCTTCTAACAACATGTCATCTTGTGTAAAAGTGATATTGGGCATTAATTCAAATACACTATGACAATGTGAACAGCTTACTGGCTCCTTTTCAGGTTTCTTGAGAAGAGTAAGATAAGCGTCAGCCTGCATCAAGGCTTCACTTAACGTCTCTCGAGTCTCTTTTGAGAGACGTAAGAGTTCAAAGATTGACAATTTTGCTGGAGTATTAGCTAATTGAGCCAATATGTCAAAATTATATGGCTTCTCAAGTCTGAGAGATGAGGACTTCTTCAATGCTTTATCAAAGTGGACAGATTGTTTCCCCTTGTCTGCTGATATTGGTTTAGGAGGAGATGGTTCGACCACCGGCAAGGATGCGGATGGTATATTCTCGCCAGGAGAAGATGATAAAGGAGAAACATCAGGAGATGAAGCAGGATTCTCTTGATTTTCGGAATACTGTCGAAGATATGGTTTCCCTGATCTAGTGCCCATTAAAATTTCTTCTTCTGTTACTGGTTCAAAGGATACCATATTACAGTTCTTGGAATGCTTCTTTTGCTTAGAAGAGGAAGGCGTTTCAAATTCTGCTACCAGATTTAGGTGAATCCACATAATCTCTCCTCTGTCAGTTGCAAGCAGAACAAGACCTTCATTTTGAGGAGGTGGGAGATTCACGATCTCAAGAGTAGTCCTTGGAATGGGGACAACACCATCTTGCATAAGTTGCGGTAGAAAATCACCGAATTATAGAGAAACCATATTAGCAGTCACCATTTTCTCATCCTATTGTAGAGTAATTGCTCCAGAGTTGACCAACTCTTAAATTTGACCCTTGAGCACATAACATTCTCTGGTTGGATGCCCTATAAATCTGTGATAAATACAGTATTTAGGGTGATCAGTTTTATCCACTTCTTCTGGCCGTTTTGCTTATGGAAGCTGAAGCTTATTGCTTTTGATCAAGCAATCGAAGATGCTTAAAGTATCATCTTCATCAAAAGAATACTCCTCTTTTAGATGAGTTGTCTTCTGTGGTGGTGCTGATGGAGTGGATACCGTCTGAGTAACATTGACAGCCAGAGACTCCTTGCCTTTAAGATTGATGGCCAATGTTTCTTTACTCTTGCGGTTATTCTGACGATTACTACCCCCAGGTGTAGAATGTTCATCTTGGTTAGGATGAGTCATTTGGACTCCTAACTACTTGAACTTTTCGGCACTGACCTCGGCTGCTTTGGCATTGATAATGAAAGAAGGCCAATCCTGGAATTGTGTAGATCCTGTCCACATACTGACAATAGGCAACAAGTTTGATTTGCATGTGTCTATTGTTACAGCAGACGGAGTTCCTAAAGGCATTTTGAGTGCCTCTCGACAAAATCTTTCAATAAAACTCTCTGTGGATTCATTATGCCTCTGTTTAATCTTAATGAGGGCAAACATCGTCATGTCGTTGACTCCTTCGTAGAATCATTCCAAGAACATTTGCTTGAAACCAGCAAAAGAAGTGATGCAGCCATTAGGCAGGCTACGATACCAGTCGTATGCTGCGCCAGCTAAACAACCGACGAACACTCTGGTAAGGAGAGCATCATTTGGCTGTAATTGATCAGTCATCACTTCAAAATGATTGATGTACTGACTTGGAGAAGTGCTGCCATCAAACAGCCTGATGGTTGGGAGCTTATATTTATGAGAAAGTGGAACCTCCTTCCACTCTGTAGGATATGGTTGCTTTATGCCTAATCTTTGTAGGCCATCCTTCTGCTCGAAGGCCTCAAACTGAGTGCGTAGAAGTTTCACAGCCTTATTTGCATCCCCTGATGTTTGAGAATTGGTGGGCTGGTTAGAAGTGTTGGGAGGCAGTACAACGTGATAATTACCACCCCCAGCACCAGACTGTCTGTGATCAACTTGAATTGGTACTGAAGCAACCTGAGGAGGTGGTACCCCCAGACTAACAGGTACGGAAGATGCTATAAGCTCTGGATTTGTAGTTGGATTTATAACCGATGACACTATATGTTGAGCCACGATTATAGTATGCATGCTTGCGACCATCTCTGCCATGGTCTTTAATTTGTCCTCTAGTGCAGCAATTCGTTGTTCTTGATTGGCTGAACTAGAAGCATCTTGATCTTCCGTAACGGTATATACCCTCACTTCTCTTGCTGCTATTGATGAGGTAGTTTGTTCAGAACTTTTACTACCTGCATCAAACTCTGAGAAAGAGTCTTCTCCTACATAAGGGATAAGGAGATCTTCTTGATTAAAGATACCTTGTTTCAAATGTCGATTCCTCGATCTAGTGTATTGAAAGACACCTTCATTGGATGCATGGATCCGATCTAAGTATTACTGACTAGGATTAAGGAATGTATTACATCTTGGACGTTTCCTACCCAGTGCCTTGAGAAGTCATGTTGACAGAAGCATATAATAGCTCATCTTCGTCTTCTATTATATGTTCAGGAGTTGAAGCATAGTTCAGACGATCGAAGACAGATCGTCGAACCGATTGGCAACAACAGTTAATGACGACTTCATGAGACAGTGGCAATTTGAAGCACGATTTGGAGGTGAGGAAGACATCCCTGTAATTTCCCGTCTTTGTGTAAGACGTTGCCGCAAATTAGTTACAACTACAAGACGAAAAGAAGTCAGGGGAACATATTCCTTAATGATGTTAGGAACATGTCTCCTATTCTTCAGATGTTTAGTTCCCTGAGTGTACAAAGATGTACTCAACTCATTAGCATAGGTGGTTGGGTCTTTCTTTTCAAACTTTGGCTTTTGGTATAGATTGGCCTTTGGCATAGGGTTCTTACGTTTCGCCAAAGTTGATATTGGTTGACGCCTATTGAGATAAGCGCGTAAATCTGAAAATTCTGCTCCAGGTGTCTCTATTTGTGATACCCTCAATTTTCCTTGCTTGGATATTAAAATTTGTAAGGTAGGAAGGTCTTGACCAAATCCCATAGGGGTAGGTAAGATACCTCTTTGGTCAGTATTCTTTCTAATATCAGAGATCCGAAGACCTTTGTTTAAAGGAATAGAATCTAATAGATCTTCCTCAGAGTCGTAGACCAGGGAAGTTTGAGAAAAGACAAAGGGTGCTTTCTTTTATTTTGTGGAGGGTCAGCTAAGAAGCCTTTCCCTTTGTTCTGTCGTGAGACCATTTTAGGCACAGATTACGCTAATTGAGGAAGTGTCAAAGGACTCTTCCTTTTGTTCTGTCTAGTGTTAGCACTAGAATATTGATTCTCCAAGTTTAGGACTTAAGAATTAGAAGAGGGAATAGCCAAAAGACTAGTTCCCTTGAGTTGCGCCAGAGTAGCAGACTGCGCATGAGGTGCTGATTGCTTGGGTTGTGCCATAGTCCTACAGGTTACTGATGGTGCCTTAGAAGCAACATGGGTAGACTGCCCCTCAACGATGGCTTGAACAGACTGTACCTTGGCAGCAAAGGTAATAGTAGACTGCGATGGAAAGTAGGATGAATAGGTTGCACACGGGCAACAGAAGCAAGCTATGCCAGAGCCGCCGAGACAGACTGTGTCTTGGCTACTGAACACTCAGGTTGTGCCTGGGAAATAGTGACCATAGGAGATTTAAGAGCCCATACAGTCCTGTTCTTGGCAATTGCCGCTGTACGATTGTTGCTCTTAGTGCTAATTATATCCTCATAGGCTGTCTGGTTGACTTGAACAACCAGAGTCTCCTGCGTCTTGCCAATCGACGCAGTGTCACATTGAGTTGTCACCTTCTCGTCGGAGGAGAAAGCCGTCCCTAGCAGAGTCGCCATTTTGTTTGCAAAAACAAAATTTTTTATTACAAACTGAAAAAGAGAGTACAAAAGTACAATAAATTCTGGGGAAGTACAACTGTAGGAATCTGATCAAAAGACGATCACTTTATCCCTTGGACTATGTGAACTTGAAGACTGTAGCCTCTGGAGAATGCAGCAGCAATTTTGCAAGAGTTCTTCATCTCTGTGCGTATGTATCTGATGATTTCACAATGATTGGTAACTTTATTTATAAAGTTCAAGAAATAACTGTTTTAGCAGTTATTCTGATGTACACGAGGCTGGATTTCGCCACATTGGGTTGCACCAACTTTCATTCAGTTGTTAAGTCATGTACTAACTGTATTTAGACGCGTGGCATCATGTGATTGAGATGCGTGTGGTCGTGTACAGGATAGTAGACACGTCTTGAGAGACTAGTAGCATGTGCGCCACGTCATCCTGCTTTAGAATGCAAGTTGTCTCAACTTCATCAGGTTGCGCGAGCTTCGGTCAACTGTGCCTGATTGAGCCGCGCCTAGACACGTGGCATCTCTTGAGCCAAAGTTATTCAGATTGTGCCTAGGCGTAACTAAAGATTTTGTCTGGATTGTACCTAGGCGTAACCTACGAAGTGTACATGACAGCTATCTACCAACTTTCATTGAGCGGCACAATTCACGGGATTCGAAGAGATTTTCCTCGTTCACTGTGGTGTCAGTTGTCAGTGCTGTCAGGTAATGTTGGCCATTACCTGTCAGACGTCACGTAGATTTTGGCACAATAAGGCTGGGCGCAGTCTGATATCAGGCACAACCTGATCAGTGGCGCAGCTTGTTCTCTGAGCTTCATATCAGTGGTGCAACCTGATCTTTAGGGCGCAACTTGATCACTGATTAGTATGTTCAGGACGCAACTTGATTTTTAGGCCCTACAGACCCCGGTGACGTCGTATCATCTAAGGCAGCAGCAGGCTACCATGATCCCGTCAACGGTGTACCAGGAGACTCAAGCACCCCCAGCCAACCAGACTGGGCAAACCACTGCAGTACCCCTAAAAGGGAATGTGCCCTATACTACAACACTTCAGGAAAGTTATATGACTCAACCAGATCAGAGCATCCCAGCTTCCTAGCAAGAATATATGCCACTTCCTCCCCAGTCTCCATCATCCATGCCAGTTGTTAGGGTTATATACTAAAAGCATCACTTTTGTAGTAACCTTATTTCCTTAAATTTTGAATGAGAATCATATGGGCAAATGTTTGCATTTTGTATTTGTTGCAAGTGTTAATACAAATGTCTGATATTCTATATTGTAGATAATATGGTGTGTGGTGTCACACAGAAGATCATATTATCAGTTCTCTATGGAGTGTATAAATAGTTCACAACCTAGATGGACTTGGACAATCTATTGGAAAGGTTGTAGTGTAATCTGGTATTAGTCTATCTTGCCTATAGGTTTATACTAGTACACTTTGTGTGTATTGAACAGGACTACTTGAGGTTGTTCTCTTTATACTGACTACATAAGAGAACAAACACCTCTGTTATTATGGATGCTTGTGCTCTTAATTCGGATATAATAACGGACATGTATATGCAGTGTGCATTACTTTGACTCATAAAAGAGTGAGATTCATTATGGATCAACAACATCTATGAATTGGGTAATAACATTGTATGTATGATGGGCTATTGATTATAAATGGAATTCATGTCCCGATACATCGGGTTGATGATGTCCCCTTAAGGAGCTTATAAGGATTGTCATGTAAACCATGCAGGTGGATTATATCCGATATGACAAATAAAGTTGAGCGGTACTACTTAAGAATAAAAGATGTCGAATCAATATAGTTGTCAGTAACTTAATTTGATCGACGGACATACGATATCTTAACATGGGAAGCCAAACGAGCATATAATAAAAGGAGCCCACAAACATAATTTGGGATTAGGGAGGTAGTGCAACAATAGCTCATTAGTGGACCGAGCTATTGTTAATGGGCCTGGATTGTGTGTTCAGGCTGAACACGGGATATCCAGATCCGTTAGGAGGCCTAACCCTAATTTCTCCTCATGGTCCCTGTCGTAGCCTATATATATGCTCTATTCTCTGGCCGCCAGATTACTGATCACAAATCTGAAACTTTCTCTAAATTCGTGATTTACGTAAGGAGAGAAAGAGAGGGCTGCCAAGGAGAAGAAAAGGTTGGGAGATCGTCGCCCACACGACGTCCAACTGGAGGAAGGAATACGCGTAGAAGATCTTGGGGTCGTCCGCTCGAGATTGCCAGGAATTACTTGTCTCCTTTTCGCCGTAGGTATAATTCGTGAACCCTAGTTTTCGTCGATGAAGGGTTAGAATACGTATTAGATCTGTTTAACTTTCTATTGATCAATACGCACACCAAAGGAAGGGTCTTGGGAATCCCCAGTTCCATCAATTGGTATCAAAGCCACTTTGGATCTACGTATTGATTGATACGTCCATGTTTTCTAATAAAACCTTTGCTGTGTAATAGTCGGTAGATGTATATCCGTTCTAACTCGGTTTTGCAGGCATCTTAGATCCAACTATTATGGTCCAATGCATGTTTTTGATTGTGTTGTTTAAACCACGGATATGTCGTGGATGTTGTTGTTGCTGTGGATGTAATTAAAATCACGAGTGTTGATCGTGCTTATTATTTTAATTTTTCAATCTAGATTATGTGTGAACTCCTTCGGGAGGCATATGATTGATGTAATTTTAATTTTTTTGATCAATCGTGATGGTGGTGGTGGCTGTTTCAGACGCCGGATGAAATGCTGGTTTTAAGCAGTCCAGAGGCAGATAGATGATTTTTTATGAAAGAATCGACAGCCAAAACCTTAAAAAAAATTGACCATAATTGAGGATGATTTTTGGTCGAACCCCGAATAGATCTGAGCAGCGGCAGATTTTTGATTCGGATAGTTGAGGACGGAGCAGCAAAGTTGACCATAATAGTTGGATATTTTCTCTTATTTTTGTCATTTTGCTTTTTCTGATTATGCATGTTTATTATTGTGTGGTTGTTTTTTTTGAAAAACCAAGCCTACATTAATAATGGACAACATGGACATAATATCAACTAGTACAAAAACCCTCATTGTTAAATAACTAAGTGCGAGGGGATATTTATTTAGTATAAATCCTATGGTCTCCATTACTGGTTTGTAGGTGATGTAATTATACTTGTATGTTGGCTCTAGTGCTTTCCTCCATATCGGATGAGTATAATTATGGATCACCAGTACAAACTTTCTTAGGGATAATTATAGAAAGTTACCTAGTATGTGTTCACTTCTCCATCTGAAGGAACTCATTACAAGGTAATGGACTTTGTATTAAGTAATGATATACACTTAGATACAAATAATGGTATCCTTCCCATCGGAGTCACTGCTATTATTTGTATGACCAGAGCAAGACCAGCATATTAATTTTATTTATCATAAAGTTATGTTGACATGATAGTAAAATTAATAAGAAAAACCTACTTGAACAAAGTTGAATTTGTATACGTCCACACTATCGTGGCATGCTAAATTCTTGGTGTTCAAGGTGTTGGTGAATTTCTTATTATTGTTTTGAGGGAATCAATATTTAGTTAATTCAAAAAGTTTTTTTAGCCCTACATAATTTTATTTATGTGATTCTCAGGATTTTAAAAAAATGGGTTATTTCAGTCCACTTATGGTAATTCTTAAAGAAAACAAACTTACTGGACCTAATTATATTGACTGGAAACGTAATTTGGATATTGTTCTGACTGCTGAGGAGTACAAATATGTACTTGTTGAGGAATGCCCACCTAAGCCTGATGTTAACTCTGATGAAGAGGTCAAAGAGGCTTATAAGAAGTAGAAAAAAGAAGATGACATGGCACAGTGTTACATTCTGGCATCTATGTTAAATGTACTGCAATATCAGCATCAGGCCATGGCCACTGTTTATGACATGATGTATAACCTCAAAGAACTCTTCGGACATCAGAGTAGAGCAGCTAGGCAGTTTGCTATAAAATGTTTGATGAATACAAAAATGGCTGAGGGTACACCAGTAAGGGATCATGTTCTCAAGATGATGGGTCATCTAAATGAGATGGAGATCCTTGGAGCTAAAATTGATGGGGAATCCCAGGTCGATATCATTCTCAGGACTCTGTCTAAAAGTTTTGACAATTTCTGCCTTAATTACAACATGAACAAAAGGTTGTATAGTTTGGCAGAACTTGCAAAAGAGCGACAGGATACTGAATCACTCTTTAGGCAGAGTGGTCATGTTTTTGTTTTTGAAAAGGCTTCTACTTCTAAGCCAAAAGGCGGTAAGAAGAAGAATAACATTCAGAAACAAGAAAACTCAGCAAAGAAGGGCATGGGACCTTAAGGCGCGATGAAAAAGCAGAAAGGCAAATATTTTAAGTGCAAAGGGTCAGGACATTGGAAGACTAATTGTCCACTTCTCAAACAAGGGAACAAAGAAGGTATATCTCATTTACTAGTAGTTGAAACATGTTTAGCGGTGTTATCTACCGGCACCTGGTGTGTAGATACAGGAGCCACTAATCATGTCTGCAATACATTGCAGGGGTTCTAGGAAACCAGACGGCTCAGTGATGGAGAGATATGCTTGTTCATGGGTGATGCTACAAAAGTATCGGTCGTTGCATTAGGAGATGTTACTTTATCTTTTGGTAGAAATAAGTCTTTGAGATTGAGAGATTGTTTTTATGCACCTTCACTTAGAAGGAATTTAGTTTCTGTTTCTATGTTAGTTAAGTATGGATATTCAGTTTATTTTAATGACAACATTGTTATTAGAAAGAATAAACATTTTATCTGTTCTGGTGCATTGGTTGATAATTTGTATGTCATTAATCTTATTTCGTCCACAATGCAACTTATGGAAATGTGTAATATGTCATCTAACTTAAATAAGAGAAAAGAACCTTCTTGTATGAACCAAACATATATTTGGTACTTACGATTGTGGCATATTAACCTAAGAAGGATTCAAAGACTGGTTGAAGATGGACCTTTGAGTTCATTGGAAGTGGAGGCACTACCAGTCTGTGAATCCTGCTTGGAAGGTAAAATGACCAAAAGGCCTTTTATGGCAAAGGGTTATAGGGCCAAAGATGTGTTGGAATAGGTTCATTCTGATTTGTGTGGACCCATGACTATCCAAGCTAGAGGTAGCTTTAAATATTTTGTCACATTTATTGACGATTATTCAAGGTATGGATACATTTATTTGATGCGCCGTAAGTCTGAGTGCTTTGAGAAATTCAAAGAGTACAAGGCTGAAACAGAGAAACGTCATGGAAAATGTATCAAGTTATTACGATCAGATCGTAGTGGCGAGTGCCTCTTTGGAGAGTTTAGGGATTATTTATCAGAGGCTGGGATTGTATCCCAATTGACTGCACCTGGAACGCCCCAGTAGAATGGTGTAGCCGAAAGAAGGAATAGAACTCTTATGGAGATGGTTAGATCAATGATGAGTTATTCGAATTTGCCAGATTCGTTTTAGGGATATGACTTAGAGACTGCAGCTTATATTTTAAACTTGGTTCCTTCTAAGTCAGTACCTCTTACTCCCACAGAGATGTGGACTGGACGTAAGCCTAATCTAAAACATGTTCGCATTTGGGGTAGTCCAGCACATGTGCTGAATGGGAAAGCAGATAAGTTGAAATCTTGTACAGAGGTACGCTTGTTTGTAGGCTATCCAAGAGGAACGAAAGGAGGTTTATTTTATAGTTCTAAGGATCAGAAGATCATTGTTAGCACCAATGCCCGATTCTTAGAGGAAGACTATGTGATAAACCATAAACCCACAAGTAGAGTTGTTCTAGAAGAACTGAGACGTGAGACACCAAGTACTTCAGTACCAACAGTACAAGAGGATAAACCACAAATAACTGCACAACGTGTCACAAATGTTACACCACAACCGATAGTACCTCGTCGTAGTGGGAGGGTTGTGATACAATCTGATAGATATATGTTCTTGGGAGAGTTGTCAGACTTCGTCCCTGAGGAACAAGATTATGATCCCTGTACCAACAATGAAGCACTCCAAGATAAAGATGCAGAGTCTTGGCAAAAAGCAATGATATCCAAAATAGAATCTATGGATTCTAATCAGGTCTGGAAGCTTGTAGAACCACCCGTTGGTGTAAAAGCCATTGGATGCAAGTGGGTCTATAAGAGAAAAAGAGGATCAGATGGTAAGGTTGAAACCTTTAAAGCTCGGCTTGTAGCAAAAGGTTTTACTCAAAGAGAGGGTATCGGTTATAAGAAAACCTTTTCTCCTATAGCCATGCTTAAGTCTATCCGGATTCTTTTATCTATTGCAGCTCATCTCGATTATGAGATTTGGCAAATGGATGTCAAGACAGCTTTTCTTAATGGAAGTCTTGAGGAAGACATCTTATGAAGCAACCAGACGGGTTCATTGAAAAGGGCCATGAGCATCTTGTTTGTAAGCTAAAGAAGTCCATTTATGGACTTAAGCAAGCTTCCAGATCTTGGAACATATGTTTTGATCAGGTGAGAAAATCCTATGGATTTGATTATTGTCAGGATGAATCATGTGTATACAGAAAGTGTGACGAAAACGTGGTGGCGTTCCTAGTACTTTATGTGGATGACATCTTGCTCATTGGAAACAATGTGAAGGTGTTATCTGATGTAAGGGTATGGTTATCCAAACAGTTTTATATAAAGGACTTGGGAGAAGTAGGTCACATCCTTGGGATCAAAGTTCTATGAGATCGCAAGAAAAGGATGTTGGGCTTATCCCAAGCTTCCTATATCGATACTGTACTAACTCGTTTTAGTATGCAAAATTCTAAGAAAGGTTTCTTACCTTTTAGACATGGAATTGCTCTATCAAAGGAGCAGTGTCCGAGGACACCTAAAGAGATAGAGAACATGAAGGCAGTTTCTTATGCTTCAGCAGTAGGAAGCTTAATGTATGCAATGCTATGTACGAGACCAGACATCTATTTTGTAGTAGGCATGGTCAGCAGATATCAGTCTAACCCAGGACAAGAGCACTGGACTGCCGTAAAGCATATTTTGAAGTACCTGAAAAGGAATAAAGAGTATATGCTAGTTTACCAGACAGATAGTTTTGTTCCCTTAGGGTATACAGACTCAGATTTTCAGTCAGATAGGGATTCCAGAAAATCTACCTCAGGTTATGTGTTTACTTTGGAAGGTGGAGCCATTGTGTGGAGGAGTATCAAGCAAAAATGTATTGCTGATTCCACCATGGAAGCCGAGTATGTGGCAGCCTCTGAGGCAGCCAAAGAAGCGATTTGGCTCAGAAACTTTCTGTTGGACTTGGATGTAGTACCTAGTTTGCCTAAGTCTATTACACTTTATTGTGATAATAGTGGTGCAGTTGTAAACTCGAAGGAACCACAAGCCCATAAGACAGGCAAATACATTGAGCGTAAGTACCATCTGAAACGAGATTTCGTAAAGAAAGGAAAAGTTGCTGTGATCAAGATTGCATCAGCCGACAACCTAGCTGATCCCTTTACAAAGAGCTTACCAGCTAAGGATTTTGATAGTCATGTTGAGGGAATGTGAGTCAGATGTGTAGCAGCATGGCTTCAAGTATAAGTGGGAGATTTGTAACAGTATACTGAAAAGCAATGCTTTGAGTATAAGTGGGAGATTGTTAGGGTTATATACTAAAAGCATCACTTTTGTAGTAACCTTATTTCCTTAAATTTTGAATGAGAATCATATGGGCAAATGTTTGCATATTGTATTTGTTGCAAGTGTTAATGCAAATGTCTGATATTCTATATTGTAGATAATATGGTGTGTGGTGTCACACAGAAGATCATATTATCAGTTCCCTATAGAGTATATAAATAGTTCACAACCTAGATGGACTTGGACAATCTATTGGAAAGGTTGTAGTGTAATCTGGTATTAGTCTATCTTGACTATAGGTTTACACTAGTACACTTTGTGTGTATAGAACAGGACCACTTGAGGTTGTTCTCTTTTTACTGACTACATAAGAGAACAAATACCTCTGTTATTATGGATGCTTGTGCTCTTAATTCGGATATAATAACGGACATGTATATGCAGTGTGCATTACTTTGACTCATAAAAGAGTGAGATTCATTATGGATCAACAACCTCTATGAATTGGATAATAACATTGTATGTATGATGGGCTGTTGATTATAAATGGAATCCATGTCCTGATACATCGGGTTGATGATGTCCCTTTAAGGAGCTCATAAGGATTGTCATATAAACCCTGCAAGTAGATTATATCCGACATGACAAATAAAGTTGAGCGGTACTACTTAAGGATAAAAGATGTCGAATCAATATAGTTGTCAGTAACTTAATTTGATCGACGGATATACGATATCATAACATGGGGAGCCAAACGAGCATATAATAAAAAGAGCCCACAAACATAATTTAGGATTAGGGAGGTAGTGCAACAATAGCCCATTAGTGGACCGAGCTATTGTTAATGGGCCTGGATTGTGTGTTCGGGCTGAACACGGGATATCTAGATCCGTTAGGAGGCCTAACCCTAATTTCTCCTCATGGTCCCTATCGTAGCCTATATATATCCTCTATTCTCTGGCCGCCAAATTACTGATCAGAAATCTGAAACTTTCTCTAAATTCGTGATTCACGTAAGGAGAGAAAGAGAGGGCTGCCAAGGAGAAGAAAAGGTTGGAGGATCGTCGCCCACACGACGTCCAACTCGAGGAAGGAATACGTGCAGAAGATCTTGGGATCGTCCGCTCGAGATTGCCAGGAATTACTTGTCTTCTTTCCGCCGCAGGTATAATTCGTGAACCCTAGTTTCCGTCTATGAAGGGTTAGAACACGTATTAGATCTGTTTAACTTTCTATCGATTAATACGCACTCCAAAGGAAGGGTCCTAGGAATCCCCAGTTCCATCACCAGTTTTGTACTCTAATAAGGCTTCAATGGCAAGGTTCTTGCTAGGGTTATTGCAAGTACAGCAAGAACAGAATGAGTTTGCGAGGAGTATTATATCTGTAGCCCTAAACATTACTCAATCTACCCCGCCAGCCTTAGTACTAACCAGAGAGACTCAGAATGGGCCGAATAGACATCCTGAAGCACAACAACATCCTGAAGCACAACAACACCATAGAGCAACACCATATCCCGATAAGGAGCTTCCTACATGTCGCTTCTGCCATAGGAAGGGTCACGTTATGAAGGATTACCGTCGTAGATTGGGACGGTGTATGATTTGTGGTTCTAATTATCATGAAGCCAAAGATTGTACGGGGACATAGTATACCTCATAGTAGCAGCAAGGAGAAGGACTATACCGGGCTCGAGAGAAGCCTACCTGCAACTACTACGGAAAGAAGGGACACATCAGTAAAGATTGTTGAATCCGTCATGGTTTATGCTTAAGATGCGAATCAAGACAACATATGATTAAAGATTGTCCTGAGCCACGAACTCAAGTGTATGATCAGCAGACTCCCTGGACAACAGCCCCAACACTTCCCACACCTCGACTGGTTCAACATGTGTCTAGGCTCATGACACCAACAGTAGGAGCACCACGTCTACCATTACCTCCACAGCGATTACAGTTCCATAGGGCGAGAGCACAAGGCCGTAGTCAGAAGCACGGGTATGCCTTTCACTAGCAGTAGAGGGTACAGAATCCTGGGGGAAATTATAGTAGGTATGATTTTAGTTGCTATGTTCTTGCTATTTGCCTTGTTTAACACTGGAGCCACACCGCACTAGTTAATCATAAGCCTAGTCATGCATTTTCTATCTTAATCATCCCTTCCTAAAACGTAGATCCATTGTTATTACCTTTAAGGTGTTGATAATGGTAAATGATCAGAACATATGACGACCTCGAAACTGGTATATTATTTTCCCTCAAGAAACTGTGCTATCAATAGGTATATAACTAATTATTCCTCACCTGGAGTTAGCCATGTCGATTACGTTACTATACTGAACGGGCCTGCATATAGAATTAGAATCTAGGTACCTCGCCCACATACTTGACCTCCATCCTTGATTCCATTTGAACCCCATTGATTGTATTTAATTATATCTTACCTGATTCCCTTTCTACCACAAATATTATCCTTTCTCCCCGTGTTGATAGGCATGTTAGGAAGATAACTCATACTTGGTATTCGCATTTTATGTTGCTCAAACACGCTATTAGTTGAACTCTTATAAGTTGGATAGAATGCCTCATGACCTATCATCCTCCTTGTCCCTATGACCTTCTTTAAAGAGAACACTCAGAAGATTACCTAGACTGTGCTTATTAGTTCAATCAATACCTTAGATAAGAAAACAGTAGGACAACTGTAGAGGCACGATCATAGGTCGAGTCTTAGAGTTTGATGAACTTGAACTACTTATGCCTTCTTTCAACCAAATATCTTACGTACTTATATTTTGGACTATCGTGACTAAACACCGCTATTATAGCCTAGTTTCGCAAGCTTATTCTTTATCAAGCTTGTTCAGGACATGTGTTTATTGGGGATGCCCACGAACGTAGTGTCTAATTAGAATTGATATATTATGGTCTGATCAACTTTAGTGCACACGGTTCGCTCTTCATATGATTATCCTACATGGTTTGAGATATAGATGTCTCTAGGATCTCAACTGTACTGCCTTGGCAACTCACTCAAAATTATTCAATTTGCCCTTAGAACCTCGTATTTGCAATCGATCCTATCCCTTGAACTCCTTATTGCTTTTTCTCTATTACTTAAATCGAAAAAATAAATACTCGTATTGAGTGACGATAGACCCAGAATGTCCCCTTGAGTTTGCCATACCGCCTATAACCATGAAGGCTATATTTATACAGTCATTTACATCTGTTTGAATTCGAAGTGCGATCTTCAAACTTGAATCGTAACTACTATATCACGTTTCCAATTACATCGTATAGTATTCTTCCGTAATCAAAATTTGAGGTATGATATCCCAACTTGAATCGTTCTAACTTTATTAAACCATAGACCTATGACTTCGTTAACTTCGGGAGATAAATTACGGAAGGATATAGATGGTAAAGCCTCTCTATATTCTAGTTTACTAGTATTGTCGATTTATTAGCATAAAGTGGTTTCCATTAGGATGATAAATTAGTGACTCATGAACTCGCACTTTCTATTTAGACTTTTGGTGTCCTTTACCGTGACTTTAATATTTGGGACATATTACTAGTTGTTATATTCCAACAAATTTCATATACATGATCTAGACAAGTCTATCTTCATCTATGCATATCATATCCTACTCAGACATATCTCCTTGCACCCTATTTCTATGATGCAACTTTCGGGTAAAAAGGGCCGACTATAAGTCCTACCGTAATACAGATATACTTCCCTACCTCAATCAGAGACCTAGTCTTGACTCTATTCTTTCGACCCAATATATGGTTACGATCTACTCGAAGCCCACTATGCACATGCCCTAGTGAGCTACTCAATTGAGTCCCCGTGTGCCACTTATACATATTAGTCATGGGAGGCACATTTTGACTTATGGCACCTACCTAACCATCCGATGCGGAACCAGCCCAACCTCTCGAGTTAGAATTGTTCTAGGCTACCATGGCCTAGTAAAGATGGTATGGATTGATCGTACAAAATTTTGTCCCACCAATATAGACTAAATCCAAGATGGATTCATCCAACATAAAATTTTCCCCTGTACCTTTTAGTCCCTCTCAGAAGACGATACTCACAGTTAGACAACTTTTATAAGTTGGATAGGGCCTTTTACCAAGAACACTTATCTTATAGGAAGTGAATCCCATGAGCATTCCTTGTATGACTACCATAAATTACTTAAAGGATAAAGGTACGACTTTATCGTGTTAGTTCTTTAAGTTCACATTGCATTGCATACCCACCGGCGTTAGTTTTAATTTCAAGGACAATTTTTTTTAAGTTGGATAGGATGTAATCCCCCTATATTTTTGTATAATTTTATTTAATTTATTTTAGATTTATAGTATTTTTAGGAAATTTATTTATAATTGGAAGTATATAGAAGAGTGATATATATACAAATTTATATATACATATACGATATATTGCTTAAAAAGATTTGGTAGTAATTTATATTTAAGTATATTGAGAGTTAGAATTTTTATGATTTTTATAAATAAATTTTTGGTATTTGTTGATATGCATATATAGGTGTGTATATATACTTTTGTATATGAGTATATATATAACATATATAAAAGTGTATATAGTTAAAAAAAATAGCAACTCAGCCATACTCGCGAGATGAAGCCTATCTCGCGATTTGACCCAACCAAAATTCTTGCGCAAGCCTTTCCTAGGCCGAGTAGGAAACAATAGCAACGGTAGCATATATATGCTGTGTTTGGCCTCGAAAAACCCTAACACTTCTCGTAAATCACCACCCTGCGACCCACCTCGCCCCTTCTCGGCACCCCGCACAGCAGCTGACCAGTGAAACGCTGCCCACAACGCTGCGAAGACGCCGGACGGAGCAGCCACACACGCACCAGGATAGAGCAGTCGCAGCAGGAGGCCCACATTTGAGGTCAGTTTCTCCCTCGTTCTTCAATCGTTTCTCGATATACAAAAAATAGGATGCAGCCCATATAACCCTGTAGGATCTCCATTAATCAGAATCGTGTAGATACCAAGTAAATCGCTCGAAACTTCGAGACGAAGTTGACAAAAAAATGCCTTCTGACAGAGTTAGAAATAGTCCATACGCCCACATTGGAGGCCAATTTTGGTCGATATAAAGGTAGTTCTCCAGATATAGTTTATAACAGTCGTAGATGGCATATAAGAGATTAAAAAGGCCTCTGTTAGATTTATTTTTCATTATTTGTCCAGGAACTTATTCTTCGTTAAAGTTCAAAAAAAACCATATTTAAAACTGTAGAAATTTTAGAAACTTTCTCTAATACGGCATGCGCCCTGAGAAACCGGGCAACATGGTTGCAAACCATATACATCGAAAGGCGCATATGAATGTTGTCGACGTGTGGAAACTGACGGAACTCGATTTTATTGCGTATGCACGACGAAATCAGTATGTATCCGTCAAGATACCTCCGTATCGACCTTCTGCAAACTTGGCCTTAACTTTGTATACAGTCGTCAATTCGAGATAAAACTTGTGTCAACAGGACAGTATCAAAATTCTGGTCTTGTGTGCCAAGTTTGGTCTGATTCTGAGAGGGTCAACCGGAATGCCTATTTGGCGGGCCCGTGACCCGATCTAACGGAAGAAATTGTGCACGGCCAGCCAGAATCTAACTTTGGACATACAATTTTGTCTTCTCAAATTGGAACCGTAGACATATTGTTTGACGACAGAGACCATAGATACTGGCACACATTTTGGTACAAAATGGGTCCAACGGCGGACATCGTTTTGACCCAAAATTATGATTTTGCCTATATTCCAGAATTGACCTTTTAGACAAAAATTTCCTAGATATGTCTTTTATACTAGAAACTTTCTTGATGTTTGTTTCAGCATCCGGAGCCGTTCGTGGATTTTGAGATTCATTGCTGATGTACTTGATTGTTGGAATGCCATTTCCGTGCCGCCAGGCAAGATACCTTGCCACCTTAATTTATGATTTACCTTATCTTATTTTTAGTTATTTATATTCAGTATTACTTATCTATTATTAGTATTATATTACTGTACGTCTAAGTCATACATGGGTGCAAACGACTATATCGATCGTTTTACTTATTTTGTTTTATTCTCTTGCATTGACTTAGCCTAGTGACCATCCATTAATCATGAGGTATTGGTATATCTCATACGGCCCTGACACATGCTTTATCAATTATTGCGAGTCACATGTAGGTGACGTACTCGTGTAGTCGGCTGGCCACCAACACGTCTGAGGTGTACGACAGATAGGAGTAACTGCCAATAGAATTGCATGCTAGTAGACTTGGCGATTACTAGAGATTCATATTAGTCATAGAGATGACGATACTAGGCATTGGGTGGGGAGAACAATAACTGACGTATGGTCTTCTACTACACTTTTCTTTGTAACCCGGAAGCTTCGTTGGAGATACGGGTATGCTTACCCCCCTCAGGTTGGTTACTGACGTCCTTGAACGTTATGCGCTTGGTCACTAGTACCCAAGTGTGGACTATATCGGATCTTATTATTAGCCAGGGCTCATACGTCGAAGGATTGTATCTCAACTGCATGTTCACAGTAAAATGGTTAGGAACCCTATTGCATGCATCACTTTATTTTTTGTTATATATCACAGTTTATACGACATGTTGTTTTCTTGTATCTTGTTACGTCCATCTGAGGACCTGATTATCTCTCCAGGGTTAGACGATTTCCTGCAGGTGTACGGAGCAGCATTGGATCCTTCCTACATTGATGATGAGGCATCTCCTGCTGATTTTTAGTTTATTTATACATTGAGACATTAGTGGACATCTTATATCTCTTTTCTTTCTATTTTGCGGAGGTTGGACTCCGATCATTTGAGACTATTTTTATAGCATTTTGGAGTGGGTATGTCTACCCCGCTATCTCTATGATTCACTTATTATTTTGGACTCTTATATCTTCTGTGATGAGCTATGATGAGATATAGTTATTATATTCTGGCCTATGATTTTTATTATTATTTATAGCTTATGTACGTACACGAGGATTCCATATATTGGAGTATTTTTTGTATATGTGCAGCTGACATGTCTACGTACTTAGTCCTAAGTATTTTGGGACTGGGGCATTATATACATGGACTTCCTTAGACGCACTACCTGACCACGTGGGCTTGGGCTTGGTTTGGGTCCAGTCCGGCCTAAATTGGTACAACTGGGTCTCATAAAATCATAATCTCTATATGTAAATAAATAAATTATTTATAGGGTTCAAGTCACAACTTTGACTTGTTTTCCTAGCAAGAAGACACATATGGCTTGGTCTTCCCTACCATGGCTAATATACTAGTCAAAGTACACCGCTACACTATCCGTGCCAAAGTTCACCGTCATGCTGCACCTTAAAAGTTAACCATGACTAAGGCCTTCTATAATAATAATTACTTTAGAAAATATTTATAAATTCCACAAACCCCTATTTAAGTCAAATAAATAATAAAATATAAATTTTTAAAAAAATTTAGGAAGAGGGGTTACATTAATCTTGGAAAATACTATGGCCATTGAAGCGTATCGAACAAATTGTCGATCCTCGGCAACAGGTACTTGTTCTACACAATGGCCTTGTTGAGTTCTCGATATTCGATGCATAGCCGTATCGATCCATCATTCTTCTTTACGAACAGTACTGGAGCGCCCCTCCAACCCCACGGAGAGACGCTAGGACGAATGTATCTGCGGTCTAGCAACTCTTGTAGTTGATTGCACTGAACCAATCCATGTCGAAGATTATGTCAAACTCCTTGATGTCGAGGACGATGACTTCCAATGGTATCTTTCTTCCGTCGATGCAGATGTAGTCGTTCATAATTTTTTTACTAGCATGCAAATCTACTCCCGATGGAGTGCTAACACTAAGATTCATATCGAATAACTGTATAGATAATTTATTTTCTTCTGTAAATTCAGCCGATATAAAACAATGTATAGTACCCGAACAGTACTCGAGCATGTATCTTTTTATCGAGTAATATACATGTTACAACAGTGTCGGATGCGAAGGCTTCATCATAAGTCAATGCATAGACTTGGCCTTGTGCACCTTGGTGTTGATTTTGCGGGTTCACTGGTACTGCATTTGCGCCTCGTGCCTATGGGGATCTTTTCTGATTCGGTATGGTCCTCGAAGGGTTCTGGTTTTCCCTTCCGATCTGACAGTCTACCACCTTGTGGCCTAACTGGCTACACTTAAAACACCACCCTCGACAATTAGTTGTCAGATGTTCCGTCTTGCTGCACCTATTACATTATACTTCACGATGGGGGCCCTGGTTATCGAATGTGTTCTGGCGCTTTGGCACACCAGACCCTCCCGTGTCGTGGGGACACTTGTTGAAGTTATTGCAGATGGCTGGCACTATCCTTTGTGATGTGCGGACCGAAGATTCGCTCGCTATCAAGTGTAGCGTCGTAGGATTCTTTGTAGGTCCAACATTTTTAGTTCATGACATCCCTACGAAGATCATCGTTCAGGCCTTATTGAAAGAGCTCGCACCATGCTTCCTTGGTTAGCAGGAAGGCCCCGAAAAACTTTGCAAGCTTTGCAAATTTTGCATCATAATCATCAATCGACATGTTGCCTTATTTCAAGGGCATGAATTTATTATATTTTTGTCGACGGACGGCACGAGGAATGTACTGTTCTAGGAAGGCTTGCTTGAACGTCTCCTACAAGATTTTGGTGTTGGGGTGGGTTTGTTTCCTCACCTCCCACCAGTCGTAGGTCCTCAAGTGTAGCTACAAGGCCGCGTATGCCACTTTCTTGGACCCTTTCCATGAACAAAGTTGAACAAAATTTGTATTTAAACAAACAAGAAAAGTACAAAAAATCCTAAACATGAACTCTAAGTACAAAATTTTTTATTTTGGGGAAGTGTGACGATGGAGATCGAACTCTGTAGTGATTCATTTACTCCGTTGACGATCTGACGATGAGAGAAAATTACAAGTCTTCTGCTCAGCGGCAAGGTGAACAACAATTCGACTCTGTGAAGTTTGCTTTCACTCTCTAGATGTCTAAGGTTGATAATCTGGGGGTAAAATGAAGGAATGCTCCTTCTGTGAAGCATGGAAATTCACATCAAGAGAACCGAAGTTCCTATGCTCCATAAAATGTTATGTACCGAAGACACATGACAAATGTCAGTGCATCAGTAAAAGACAATAAAGATAAGAAGCGCATGGAGAAGATATTTTCTATATGAAAAATCTATTACATGGCTTTTTCTTTACAAAGTCTACTACAAGAAGCCTAGTCTAAATTCTACAACTAGGCGCATTACTCTGACGTCTTAGCATAGGCGCATCACTCTGACGTCTCAGCGTAGACGCATCATTCTTCCTTATCAGAACGAATCACTTTCTCGTCAACGCACAAGTTGTAACTACCACTTTTATAAAATAGGGTTATTTTCATCTTTTTCTATTTTGTATCAATTTAAAAATTATATTTTATATTAATAATAGTGCTAGTATTTATTTATTTTTACATGATAGGTATTGTTTTATATAATTAAATATATGATATAGTTAGTTGCTAGTTTTAGCTACTAGTTAGACTAGTTGTTAGTGAACCTAGATGGACCCAACTAGGCATGTCATGACCCCATTAGTGAACCCATTAGTTAGTCTTGGTGCACCCATTAATTAGAGAGCAATGATCAAGGAAAACCCTTTCTTTAGTTAATGGAACCTTTCCTAATTAAAATCCTTCCTAAAATGAACCTTCATGACTAATTGTGAGGGCTTATTAGACCCTTTACATTCCATTTAAGGTTAGAAATAGTGGCTGGTTATACATCCTATAAAATCTCTCTTTGAGTTCATTTATTAGCCTATAGAAACCCTAGTTTGCCTCCTCTTCATTTCCTCTCCATTTGAGAAGAAGAACCCAACTCCACCATTTCCAAATTGATTCCTAACCTATTCCTAGTGTCATTTCAAGGAGGCTAGAGCTTGGATTAGCAAGAATGAGAGCTTTGGAAGAAGAGAAGCTTGAAAGAGGTGTCCATTCTTGAAGGTTGTACCCACTTGTGTCCACTAGTACCATTTCATTGGGAATCCATCTCCCAATAGGTAAAATCTGAATTTAACTCTTACAATTGTTTCTAATTCGTGTCATTTATCATTTAGGAAACACCCATGCATTAGGACTACCCATGAGGAGAAGCTTGCACTACAAGAAAAAAATCCCTGTTACAACGTTAAAAAAATGTTGTAAAAGGTCTTTTACAACGTTCAATATAAGGTTGTTATATCCAGGGTTGTAAAAGGGGAGATATCTTCCACAATGTTCATTTGAACATTGTAAAAATGTTGTAGAAGTTACTTTCCATAACAGTTTACAAATATTGTTGAAATTGTTAAAATCTGGCCCAAAATTTCTACGATTTTTAAGTATTGTTTTAAAACAAATTACACGTGTTGTAAATATAATTTCAACAACGTTTTGCAACTGTGGTAAAAATAATATCTACCACGTTTAGTAAACATTGTACATACATTTTGTACAACAGTGTACAAATATTGTAAAAAGAGTTATACAACTTCTACAAAATGTTGTATATTTTATTCAATCATGTTTGCCAAATATTGTAATAAATATTCGTATGTTGTAATTATAATATCAACAATAATTTAAAAGTATTGTAAATAAATTTTACAATTTTTAGAAACGTTGTTAAAATTTTATCTTACAACAGTTTTGACTAGTTGTTGATAAAAAGAGTTTTTACAACTTTTACAAAATATTGTATATTTTATTCAATCATGTTTGCCAAACATTGTAATAAATAGTTGTATGACGTAATTATACTATCAACAATAATTTAAAAGTATTGTAAATAAATTTTACAATGTTTATAAATGTTGTTAAAATGTTATTTTACAATAGTTTTGAAACGTTGTTGATTACGTTTCCATTTTAAAAAAAATACAATTTACAAATAACAATATATTGAATCCATTTATAATACAAATACACATACATAAATAGAAATACAAATACAAATACATTATTCTAATTTTCGCTCATGTTATCGTTGTTGTTGTTGCTACCGATGCTGCTCTTGCTACCGTTGTTAGTATTGCTAACGTTGTTGTTGCTACTGCTGCTGTTGTTGCTGTTATTGTTGTTGTCACTTTCTCAACAGCTCCACCACCAAGCCTATCAAAAATGAAGATACTAGACTGAAGGCACGCTGTGACAATCTGTAGTTGATGATATCAGAAACATATTTTACCAAAAAATGAGAAAAGGCGCATAAATTTGAATGTCATCTATGACGTCTTGGTATGTCAATTAAGACTACATGCTACATCATTCAACATAAGAAAGTACCAAGATATGATTTATTTCTTACCAGAAAAAGATACACATCTGGCGACCTATGGTAATGCATTCTACAGGAGGATAGATAAAGAAATTCATTCCCCCCAACATGGTAATGATTCAGTTTCACAATTCTGGCAGTTGTGATGTGGTGTACCAACAAATCATACATCTAGCTCACCCACATACTGACAGATATGTAGATGTTTATAACATGGATACCATCTATATGAATACACAAAGACAAAAATCTACGAAAATGTGCATAACCTTAATTGATCTTAATTGAAATTTTGATCCTTGCAGAAATGAAATACAGAGAACCTTTTAAGTTAAGAAGAACAACATTTTAGGGGGAAAAAATACAACAGATAACAAACATGTAGTGTAGCCATTAAAATATTGCCTACAACTACATGGTCATGAATATATGGTCACCATACTTATTCTCACACAAATCATCAAAGAAAAAATAACAAGCTTGCTGATTTTAAATATCACTACTTGATATGTAAATATCAAGTAGTGATAACAGAACTGAAAGGGAAGAGTTATTAGTCTATTAGATAACATAAAAAAATTGTTTCGAGAACTGTAAACTCAAGATGCAACAAAACTTATACTAAAAGGGAAGTCATTGGCATCCTGTATTGGAGACGATCACAAAAAATAAAATAAAAATACATTTTCTTGCTCTAGACTATGATTGATATGTGGATCTCTACTAACCTGTATTTATATCTCTCACGATTTTGAAACAATGAGGTACATAGGAAGCTCCATCTTTTCTGGATACTTTCTGCAATGTGCATTAAAAGTATAAAGACAATCAAAATCATCAGACTGAACCATGTACAAATCTACACATAACAAACATGCAATAAAACCTTTACAAAACAGTATGGGAGGAAAAAATATTCATGAGTTAGATATCACTTAAAATATTGGAAAGATAAATACAAAGTTAAAAGAAGACTAATTTGAAAAATGAAGTAATAAAAGAATCAAGTTTGAGTCTTATACTAATATCAATCAAACGTGTGAAACATATTGGTTGTACTTTCAGGATATATTTGGAGTAAACTAATATTTTGGAATAAAGGTTTTGTTGTTTGTCGTTGTGTAAATTGAACCTTCTAAATATAAGAGTAGATCGGAGCATTCTTCCAAATCAAAAGCCTTTGTAGTGCAAATTAAAACTACAATCCTAACACAGATTTTTTTTTTCAGTTTAACCTAACCAATACACAACTACATAATAACCCGAGGTCGATTTGATGATTTATGCAACTAAATTGCCACTACACAGGTACATTAACTTAAATCATGAGACAGCTTCAATATTATTATTTATTAAAAAAAACAAAGTATGGTTTTTTTGCTTGGTATTGAGAACACTACTCCATTTTCAAGTGAATGACGGAAAATTTGTGCTCGTACATAATCCTTGTGTAAGGGCTAACATAGAACAAAACAATTTGCTAGGGCAAGTTCATGTTGGGCTTTGAGTTTCGAAAATAATGATAAGAAAAGGATATAAATTTGTCAGTAGTCCAACTGATCAAATGCATCATGCAATTGAAATGACAATGCAGTTACCTGTCGTAGACCCTCGTATTTTCCTTATAGGGTTTAACCAGAACATGTGAGCCACAAATTTTATGAGGATGCGACTTTCCAAGGATAGTTTTCACGGTCTCTGGATAGTGGAAGCTTACAAAACCAACCATCCATTTCTCTTGTCGAGGAATTCTCACATCACAGACAGGACCAAACTGCCTGTAGAGCTATTCAGTCAGTATATTGTTACTTGCAATCACAACTACCAGAAGTCTTCTATAACCATTATGCCCAAATCAAAAATTATGCATAGAACATGGAAAGGTAGAGAAGAAAAGATTACATAAAGTATCTCAGAACATCTTCATCGGTAAATGTACTCTCAGTTGGAAAGGTAAGATATATCTGATGAGAGCTAGGAAGCAAAGCTCCAGAATGGTAGAGAAGAAAAGATTACATAAAGTATCTCAGAACATCTTGATCGGTAAATGAACTCTCAGCTGAAAAGGTAAGATATATCTGTTGAGGGCTAGGAAGCAATGCTCCAGTATCACTTCTCTTATTGGGGTATTCCACGTATTTTAGAGCGTCTTCTGCTAACACTTCTGAATGTTGCCCATGAAGAGCACCACCTCATCGAGCTATGCTATCCAATGCAACAACAAGTGCCTATCCATACATTATAATCACAAGATTTAGAATATTTGAGCATTACTGAGATTCAAGAATCGTCCGCAGCCATCTGGAAGAGGTTCTGCCTTTAGAACCTTCCGAACCTTGGCTTCTTCACTGTAAAATGAGACAACTTAATGAGCAACGTTTGGTTAAAAGACAACTAATATCCAAGACAATAGAAAAGCATTGACAGATGAAAACTATATAAAATAACAAAAACAACAAAGCCTAAAATCCTTTATACCATTAAAATTATTGACTAAGATTTGCACAATAATTCTGTACACTATATATGGGGATACATGTTTTTTGACTCTTAGATGGGCATAAAAAAATGAAGGTCCAAGAAGCGTGAACAAATTATTTCAGGAGAAAAGGGAGGCCAAGAAAAACTGGTCAATGGAGTAACTGAACAAGAAAGGACGCAAAAGCAAGTATGCATATCTGACAAACAACAATTGGAACCCTTGGTGTGGTTCATCATGCTAGCTAGGACGCTATCACTTTAGATGATCAACTAAATTGGTCATCCAACAACACATTCACAGGACCTGTGACTATGATCAAACAGATCCTCTAACCTATATGTGGTCCCCTTTTAAGTATAGCACGTGTACAAAACCATCATATTGTGCATCCTTGATGCATACAAGCCTTAACTTCAGCAGTTCTTTCGAATGAGGGCATTTGTGGATCATCTTGTCTCAGTGCCTACTGTTGGAGTGGGTGGGGTTCCCAACCTATGTGGAGAAGATCCCGGAGTGCGACGAGCGCCGTCCGATGTCGGAGAAGCTCGGGAGTAGTTGTTGATGCTGCTGCTGCCCCAAAGGGGGTTCTGGACCAAGTCTGCCGAGTTCGGGCCGAACTCGGTCCCAGGCCGAGTTCTGGCCGAACTCGGTCTGGCCGTTCCAGGGTTTGGCCATCCAGTGCTGGTTGCCCCACACAGAGTTCTGGCCGAACTCTGTGTGTCGGGGGGCTGAAGCGGATTTCAGGATGAGTTTTCATCATTGGATCTAATCCAACGGTCCAGGTTGGTTGCGGGATTAGGGAGATATATTGAGTTTTCTCAACCCTAACTTATTATCGCATTGGACAACACAAGTTTGAGAGAGAAGGAGGCAAGAGTGCCATTGCAACTTCGGAGAAGAAGACGGAGGATTGAAGGTCGCTGTTCGAAGGAGATCGTGTTCGGGTAATCTCTACTCGTCGTTCTCGCTCTTCGTAGCCTTGTAATCATTGTTCTTGTCTCTGAGTGTTGTGGGGATCCGATTTGGATCGGGAGGAGTTTGTAGAGGGTGTAATTCTTCTATTCCATTAGTGGAGGCTTCTCAGGGTTGGACTCCGATCGTCCCGTGGTTTTTCCCGCAAGGGTTTCCACGTCAAAAATTCTCTGTGTCTGCGTAATTGTTTTTGTGTGGCTATTTTTGGGTTCGTGCGTTGTATTGCTCGGTCCTCTCGCAGGTACTCTCCGGTTTGGGGAAAGGTTTCCGCGCTTCTTTCCCAACAGAGTGGTATCAGAGCTTTGGGTTCAAAGGGTGTCAGGAGTTGACAAAGGAACCAGAGAGGAGAGATGGACGCGAAGCCAGTGCGCATGGTGAACCTTAATGGCACAAACTATCATTATTGGCGGAGCAAGATGAAGGATTTGCTATTTGTCAAGAAGCTGCATCTACCTGTGTTTGCAACCGAGAGGCCCAGTGATAAATCCTAGGAGGACTGGAAGTTCGAGCACATACAGGTGTGTGGGTACATATGACAGTTTGTTGATGAGAACGTGTACAACCACATTGCCAATATTGAGCACGCGAAGACGTTGTGGGATAAGCTGGAATCCTTGTATGCGAAGAAGACCGGGGTAAACAAGTTGTTCCTGATCCGAACGATGATGGGTCTACGGTACAAGGATGGGGCGTCTATTACGGATCACTTGAGTGATTTCCAGGGCGTAGTTGACCAGCTATCTTCTATGGGAGTCAAGTTCAACGACGAAGTTCAGGGACTGTGGCTGCTGTGTACCTTGCCAGACTCGTGGGAGACCGTACGAGTATCTATGATCGCTTCTGCTCCAGAGGGCGTGGTTAGTCTGGAGTTTGCCAAGAGCGGGGTGTTGAATGAAGAGATGCGGAGACGTTCTCAGGGCACTTCATCCACATCCCACCACTCATAGGCACTTGTTTCAGAGAGCCGCGGAAGGGACAAAAGCAGGGGTCCAGGTGGTGGCAGAGACAAGAGCAGGGGAAAGTCCAAGGGTCGGTACGAGGACTCAGAGTGTTATCATTGCGGTAAGAAGGGCCATATCAAGCGGAATTGTTTCGCTTGGAAGAAGGAGAAGAAGGGCGACAAGGGAAAGCAAGAAGAGAACACTACAGCGGCGGCCTCGGTGCATGGAGGCGATGTGATCGTCGTAGGTGATGAGGTCATTACTAACCTCGTCTGCGATGACAATTCTTGGCTGGTGGACTCAGGGGCTTCAGCACATGTATCTCACAATAGGGTACTGTTTGCCACTTACACGACAGGCGACTGTGGCGTGTTGAAGATGGGCAATGGAGATGTGTCGAAGGCGGTTGCCATTGGAGATGTGCATTTGAGAACGAAGACGGGTGCGGTTCTTGTTCTCAAGGATGTTCGTCATGTCCCTGATATCCGTTTCAACCTGGTGTCGGTTGGAAGGTTGGATGACGAGGGATTCTTCAGTCTCTTCGGGAATAGTCAGTGGAAGCTTTCCAGAGGTTCGATGGTGATTGCCAGAGGAAGCAAGAAGTCCGGTCTCTACTATATGGAGGGGAGCGCAGAGGGGGCACAGGAGGTGAACGCAGTCAGTGACGCGTCTACCGAGTTGTGGCACAGGCGGCTCGGCCATATCAGCGAGAAGGGGATGAGCTACTTGGTGAACAGGAAAGTGATTCTGGGGCTCAAGTCTACAATGTTGGAGAAGTGCACGCACTGTTTGGCTGGGAAGCAAAATAGGGTGTCTTTCCAGAGTCATCCAAGTTCGAGGAAGCCGGCGTTGCTCGAGTTGATTCACTCGGATGTCTGCGGTCCTATGAAGGTAAAATCTTTTGGTGGTGCTTCTTACTTTGTGACTTTTATTGATGACTGTTCCAGGAAGGTTTGGGTCTATGCCTTAAAGACCAAGGATCAGGTGCTGCCTACTTTCAAGGAGTTTCAGGCCTCCGTTGAAAGGGAGACGGGCAAGAAGTTGTTGTGTGTTCGGTCCGACAATGGCGGCGAATACATCGGTCCCTTTGATGCGTATTGCAGAGAGCAAGGGATACGACACCAGAAGACTCCGCCAAAGACACCTCAGCTCAATGGTGTAGCGGAGCGCATGAACAGGACACTGATGGAGAGGGTGCGGTATTTACTGTCAGAAGCAAACTTGCCGGGCAGTTATTGGGCTGAGGCTCTTCTCACAGCTGCTTATATTATTAATTTGTCTCCTAGTGCTCCTTTGCAGGGTGATGTGCCTGACAAAGTATGGTACGGCAAAGAGCCGTCATACAGTCACCTGCGGGCGTTTGGTTGTAAGGCCTTCGTGCATGTACCGAAGGACGAGAGGACCAAACTTGAGCCGAAGACGAGGCGATGCGTCTTTGTCGGCTACGGTCGGGATGAGTTTGGCTATAGACTCTACGACCCAGTGAAAGGAAAGCTCTACAGAAGCAGGGACGTGGTGTTCGTCGAGGATCAGACCATGACCAACACTCAGGATTCCGAGACGCCTTCTGAGGCTGAGGAATTGCCTGAGTTAGAGTCATTTCGCTTCGAGCAGTTTCCAGAGGACATCACGGAGGATCCAGTTACGGGGGAGCCGGTACATGGAGTTGCTCCCAACCTTGATCATCAGCCTGCTGATGGTGGTCAGGGTGTCCCTCAGGAGGATGAGCATGCCGGAGAGGTAGTTCCTGAAGGGGAGGAGGCTGTCGGTATACAGCCAGCACCAGTGGCTCCACTGAGAAGGAGCAACAGGGATCGTCGACCATCTACGAGATACTCACCGGATGAGTATGTGCTATTGACTGACGGGGGGGAGCCCGAAAGTTTCGCAGAGGCTATGGAAGACGAACACAGGCAGGAGTGGATGGTGGCTATGCAGGAGGAGATGAGTTCCTTGCACACCAATTCTACTTATGATCTGGTGCGGTTGCCAAAGGGCAAGAAGGCTTTGAAGAATCGATGGGTGTTCAGAGTGAAGCAGACGGATGATGCTACTCGCCCTCGATACAAAGCGAGGCTGGTAGTCAAGGGCTACGGTCAGCGGAAAGGCGTGGATTATGATGAAATCTTTTCGCCTGTCGTCAAGCATTCGTCTATTCGGGTGGTGCTAGGATTAGCAGCCAGTTTCGACTTGGAGGTCGAGCAGATGGACGTGAAGACGACGTTCCTCCACGGTGATCTTGAGGAGGAGTTGTACATGGAGCAGCCGGAGGGATTCTGTGAGAAGGGCAAGTCACATTTGGTCTGCCGGTTGAGGAAGAGCTTGTATGGTCTGAAGCAGGCTCCGAGGCAGTGGTACAGAAAGTTCGAGTCGTTTATGGGGGAGCATGGTTATGCACGGACGACGTCGGACCATTGTGCATTTGTGAGGTATTTTGTCGATGATGATTTCATCATTTTGTTGCTCTATGTTGATGATATGCTATTAGTAGGTCGGAATGCCACTAGGATAGCGGAGTTGAAGCGCCAACTGGGCGCGGCCTTCTCTATGAAGGATTTGGGCGCAGCGAAGACTATTCTTGGGATGGAGATCAGCCGAGAGAGAGAGTCCAAGCTGCTACACTTGTCCCAAAAGAAGTACATTCACCGGGTACTTCAGCGTTTCGGGATGGACGGGTCGAAGAAAGTGAGTTCCCCCCTCGCGGCTCACTTTAAGTTCACTGAGGAGCAGTGTCCATCTATCGAGGACGAAAAGAAAGATATGGAGCGGGTTCCATATGCTTCAGCTGTGGGAAGCCTTATGTATGCCATGGTGTGTACGAGGCCAGATATTGCTCATGCAGTTGGTACGGTTAGCAGGTATCTTTCGAATCCTGGAAGGGTATACTGGAGTGCGGTCAAGTGGATTCTACGATATCTTCAGGGCACTGCTGGTTGGAGACTTTCCTTTGGTGGTGACGAGCCGAAGCTGGTTGGGTATACCGACGCTGATATGGCTGGAGATGTAGACACGAGGCGATCGACTTCGGGCTACGTGATGATGTTTGCGGGAGGAGCAGTGTCGTGGCAGTCGCGGTTGCAGAAGTGTGTTGCCTTGTCGACGACGGAGGCGGAATACATTGCGGCGACGGAGGCTTGCAAGGAGCTGTTGTGGATGAAGAAGCTGTTGCAGGAAATGGGACTGAAGCAAGAGCAGTATACTTTGCTTTGCGACAGTCAGAGTGCTATCCATCTTGTGAAGAATCAGACGTTTTATAGCCGGTCCAAGCACATCGAGACTCGGTATCATTGGATACGGGATGTGATTGAAAGGAAGGACGCGGAGCTTGAGAAGGTGCATACAGATGACAACGGAGCTGATATGTTCACGAAGATTCTACCAAGGGGGAAGTTTGAGTACTGCAGGCAGATCGTCGGGATGACGACGTCCTCCCCATAGTTGTGAAGGGGGAGATTTGTTGGAGTGGGTGGGGTTCCCAACCTATGTGGAGAAGATCCCGGAGTGCGACGAGCACCGTCCGATGTCGGAGAAGCTCGGGAGTAGTTGTTGATGCTGCTGCTGCCCCAAAGGGGGTTCTGGACCAAGTCTGCCGAGTTCGGGCCGAACTCGGTCCCAGGCCGAGTTCTGGCCGAACTCGGTCTGGCCGTTCCAGGGTTTGGCCATCCAGTGCTGGTTGCCCCACACAGAGTTCTGGCCGAACTCTGTGTGTCGGGGGGCTGAAACGGATTTCAGGATGAGTTTTCATCATTGGATCTAATCCAACGGTCCAGGTTGGTTGCGGGATTAGGGAGATATATTGAGTTTTCTCAACCCTAACTTATTATCGCATTGGACAACACAAGTTTGAGAGAGAAGGAGGCAAGAGTGCCATTGCAACTTCGGAGAAGAAGACGGAGGATTGAAGGTCGCTGTTCGAAGGAGATCGTGTTCGGGTAATCTCTACTCGTCGTTCTCGCTCTTCGTAGCCTTGTAATCATTGTTCTTGTCTCTGAGTGTTGTGGGGATCCGATTTGGATCGGGAGGAGTTTGTAGAGGGTGTAATTCTTCTATTCCATTAGTGGAGGCTTCTCAGGGTTGGACTCCGATCGTCCCGTGGTTTTTCCCGCAAGGGTTTCCACGTCAAAAATTCTCTGTGTCTGCGTGATTGTTTTTGTGTGGCTATTTTTGGGTTCGTGTGTTGTATTGCTCGGTCCTCTCGCAGGTACTCTCCGGTTTGGGGAAAGGTTTCCGCGCTTCTTTCCCAACACCTACGAACATGGTGAAAAACTATTTCAATTGAACTTATTTTATTGTCTACACGAAAGCAAGCCTATCTTCTATAAGCAACTACTTTCGTGCCTGTGAACAATTTGTATATGTTCCAAGGTTTAATTCATCGAGAAGACTTCATCTTATGTTGTATTGATCTACTTAATCATTTCTGATGGTAAGTGAAGGAATTTTAGTCTTTAGTATCAGCAAAGGCTTGATATGTCACACATAGGATATATCAAAGAAGAAAACCAAAATACTGAATAATTACAAAAATAAATATTATATGTTCCTAAGCTATGGTGTAAAATAGTATCTGTAACTAGACTACAGACACAGGATATATAGTTTTGTCAGGAAAACCAAAACTTTTTGAATAATACAATAACACTTTTGTGGTCAAAGAAGAAAATGTCTCGACTTTTTGAGATGATGGTTCTCCTTCTCCGATATTTAATGCATCTGCTTTAGATACTGAAATTTCAAACTCTAGATAAAAGCATCTCAACAATTCCCTTCATCTTGCACCTTAGGCAGTGGATTTAAATCTATTTTTTTGAGGCAAAATAAATGAGCACATTAAAACTATAATCAGTGTCTGAAAAATACCAAAGGATAGTAAATACTACTACAATAATCAGTTCAACCAAATACTCTTCCCGCAACCAAATTATAGTATTTTTCGAATTGAAGACCATGTCCCTTCCAAAACCTATACCTTTCAACTTCAAGTGGGAAAAAGCCCTAATATGCGATTTTTTTTGTTTTTTTGAAGAAACCAACAAAAAGATATGAAAATTTTGATATAAAATAAGAAAATCCACCCAAAAAAATTAAAAAAATGAAAAATACAAAAAAAAAAATTAGGGTTAGGGTTATATACCGGTGCCGACGGGTGGGATCTCCTCTCTGGAGGAAGGACTTGATGAGCAACTGTAAAACAAAAACAAAATATTAGATGAGAAGATAATCGGAAGAGACGAGAGAATAAAAAATTGAGAAGAAGAAGAAGGGACCGCTGACCTAGATAACCGAGAAGGAGGAGAGGAGGAGAGCAGCCCTTTGACGTAGATGACCGAGAAGGAGAGGAGGAGAGCGGCCTATGAATAGTAGACCAAGAAGGGGTAGAGGAGAAATTTTTGAGGGGGAAATATTTTAGAAAGGGGGGAAAATTTGAGAATGGGAAAATATTTTAGAAGAAAGAATATTTGGAGAAAAAAAAAGTGGCGTAGAAGAGAAAAAAATTACTTCTATTGTTGCTGACCAAGTCCAGCAAATATTTATAATTATTAAATTATTTTTATTTTCTTAAATTTATTTAGTATAAAAATATTTTTTATTAGTGATGGAATAAGGAGTCCCAAATATTTATCACAAAACAACTAAAATATTTAGTGTAATTTTTATTTAATGATAATAAATTCTAAATAATTTCTCATAAATTTGGAATCACTATAAACCTTAAATAAAAAATAAATAAAGGCATGAGAAACCTGTAATCTAGAGATAGAGAAGAAAAAGAAGAAAACGTAAGAGAAAGAATAGAGACTAGCTGTATTCGATTTTTAGATTCGGATTCGGATTCAAAGTCGAATTGATACATACATGATCGTTCTCTATATTAAATACGGCTTAGAGTGGCTCAAAAATGAGTCATCTAATTCGTATGTATATTTTACTTATTAGTATGTAAAAATTAAAAAATAACTATTGTATATATTTTCTTCTTACGTAGTTGTTGGAAAAAAATTAAAAATAACATGAAAATATAATATTATATTCAATGTTCAAATTATATTTAAACTAACTACATGGCATTATCTAATTAAATACATACCAAATATTCAAACAATATATTTATAATAATCATAATTAAAATATATTTAATTATATTTAGTATATTATAATACAATTTAAATCTTTATCTTTTCTTAAAATAATATTATAGATTATTTTTATACATGCAACGCACGTAAACTAGACTAGTGTTATAGTAAATAGGCTTTTTAATAGTCTAGGTAAGTTGTTGTTTTGTTAGACGAAAATAGAGGATATCTGACAAAATTATATTACGATCATTTTCCTGCCTTTCAGCTCTTGTTGGAGTTTATACAGAACATCGCATGAAGAAGAATGATAGCCTTTACCAACATAATGTACAATTGTACATGTATGTGTAGTCATATGTTTTGGTTGCTTCAACACCAACTATCATTAATAGGTTTTAATTGTATTAGTGGGGAAGATGCTGGATTGTTAGCTGTCATTTGTTGAAATTACAAAAGGTAACTACTAATATCGGACTTTAAATTTTGAGGCCTGAGACAAACTCTAAAAGTTGTGCCCTCAAAGCTTAATGCTCATTTTTTTATGGACAACAATAAAATAGTATTATTAGCACAAAATTTAAGAAAAAAAATATAATATCAAAAATAATATATGTCTTAATGAAATACTAATAAAATTGAAGATATTCCAAGCAGAAATATAAATTTGATGTTCTAAACAAATAAATAACTAATAATGTTTCGAATAATTCTTATGATAATTAAAAAAATCAAAAATTTGTAACTTGTTCTATTGTTCAAAATTTGATGTTCTAAACAAATAAATAACTAATAATATTTCGAATAATTCTTATGATAATAATAATAAAATAAAAAATTTGTTACTTGTTCTATTGTTCAATTAAATCCAAGAGGACATATATATATATATATATATATATATATATATATATATATATATATATATATATATATATATATATATATAGAGAGAGAGAGAGAGAGAGGATATTGACAACGACGGAAGAAAAAAAGGGGATTGGCAACAACAGAAGAATATAAGAAGATTTCGAGCATCGGAATGTTAGATCAGCAATAGAAAGGGAGATGATTTAATTGACTGCGACTGCACTAATTTTTTTCTTCATTCTGACTAACTGATTTGTCTTTTGGTAATATAGTTTATGACATTGGGGCGTTTGTTATGCGAAATACTATATAGCTGAAAATTCTATATTCTTGGGAATCAAAATGTAAGTAATTAAATTGCCTAAAAAATTACATTCCTATGTTTAGTGACTATATAAATAATCTCGAAAAAAAATGATAAAAGAAATAAAAGAAAAAAATCAAAACAAAACTAACGTCAAAATGGGAAAAAAAAAAAAGGAAAAATGACAAAAAAAAAAATCAGCAAAAAAAATAAAATAAAATGACCAAAAAACCCAAAAAAATATAAAAAAAGACAAAAACGACAAAAAAGATCAAAACGACAAAAAAACAACAAAAGCGACAAAAAACAAAAATTGACAAAAAAATAAAAAAAAACCTATAAAAAACAAAAGAAAAGACAAGAAAAGGACAAAACTAAAAAATGATAAACAACAACAACAACAACAACAAAAAACCAAAAACGGCAAAAAGCTACTACAACAAAAACGACAAAAAAAAAAGACAAAAATGACAAAAAAAAAACAAAAAAGGATAAAAATAAATAAATTACCAAAAAGCGACAAAAAATGACAAAAATGACCAAAAACTACTAAAAACGACAAAAGGGAAAAAATGACAAAAAGTGACAAGAACGACAGAAAACAAAAAAAAGACCCAAAAGCGGCAAAACACAATAACAAACGAAAAAATGTCCAAAAAATGACCAAAAAATTACTAAAAATGTTAAAAAACAACAAAAAAGCGACAAAAATGACAAAAAAGCAAAAAAAGAAAATGATAAAAACGATAAAGAATTGATCAAAAAGTAGCTAAAAATGATAAAAACGACAAAAGAGTCCAAAAATGATAAAAAACTACTAAAAATAACAAAAGGACAAAAATGACAGAAAGGTTAAAACCGACAAAAAAATTACCAGAAAACGGGAAAAAAATGATAAAACGACAAAAGAAGACAAAAAAAAGTCCAAAAAAGACAAAAGCGACAAAAGCAGCAAAAAAAATGATAAAAAGACAATGACCAAAAAGTGGCAAAATCGATTAAAAAAAGGGACAAAAGACGACAAAAAGTCCAAAAAGGAACAAAAAATGACAAAATTACGTTAAAAACGAAAAAAAATGACAAAAACGATAAAAACGACCAAAAAGCAATAAGAAACGAGAAAAAAATGAGAAAAACAAAAAAAATAGATAAAAACAAAAAAAACATTCAAAA